>CM021732.1:154602199-154820815 GCA_011075105.1 Heteronetta atricapilla
TTTTTTTTTTTTTTTTTTTTTTTTTAGGATTTTTAAGGGTTTTCACTCTTTTGGGGTAAAGCCCCGGTGAATACTGCAGAGAGGAATGCACAAAGGTAGCTGAGTGCCTGAAGCAAACACGTCAAAACTCAAGAATTTTGACCAGATAAGGAGCCCCAGCTCACAGCAGAAGCTCCCTGCCTTAATTAACAGCTCACAAGAAAGAAATGGCTGGAAGGGCAGGATTTGAGGCAGTAGTTAACCTGTTACCAGCCAGCCATGAAAATGGGAGAAAAGGAAGCCTGGCTTCTACCTCATAGCTGGGAGAGTGGGACGAGACCTGTAAAGATGCAGGAAACTTCTGCCTCTCGAGGAGATGCTAAGATACAACCTGCGAGCGAGACTTCAAGGGTTGAGTAGGTTTACAGAGCTCAATGCAGAAGGAATTCTTTATTTACCCCACAGCAAAAATCAAACAACTGTCTGAAGTTACACTCATACAAGCCCTGTGCGGTATTTTTGGCAGGAGAACCAAAGTTTTGTAGATAAAACAATTGCTATAAATGTAAAGGATCTATAAAACCATCGGTCCTTCGGAACAGGACACCATCATCCCTTAACACCAACATTTCTGAATAGGAACTCTTAGATTATGTAGGGAAATAATTCATCATCATGAGACTTTTTTCATCTTTTTCAAACATAAAACAAAATAGGTGTGTAGGGGAATGTCCTTGTGGACTTTGAGTTAACTCTCCCGGGAAATCTTTAATAACAAAATAAATAAAAAGCAAAGTTACATTATAATTATGGTAATTTGAAAAATAAGATACAGGTATAAAAAGCTTACAGGCAATGTTAAGATTGTAGGAAAATATAGCATTAGAAGTTCAGAGTGAATACGCATCAGTACCAAACCAACTACTAGAGCAACAAAAAACCAAGCAGAATTGAAACTGCAAGTTTCAAATACTGGAAGTAAGACAAAGCATAAACTCTGGAAAATAAGATGTGATATAATAAAGTGAAAAGGAAAAGCAAAAGAAAATAAAAACCACACAAGTTGTTAAAAAGCAGTTTGTTAAAGACCTGAAAAATGTAATTTTTTTTTAACCATGTCACATTCAGTAGGATGGAGCAGAACTGATGATGTTGAGCTACAGTCTGGGTGAAAGTCAAAGTTTCAGAAAAACAAAGAATTAGCAAGAAAGCCAAATCAATTCTTTGTATCAATTTTTGCTACAGGTGAACTTACAGATGACTGGCCTCTGCAAGACAGGAGCTAAAGGACCTGTATCAGTGCCAGTGAATGAGATTTTAGAAGTAAATCGTATTCATGCAAGTGTGATAAAGGAAATTCAGCATGAATTTGCTGGACTACTACATAAAAATCAAGTCAGTCATCTGTTATTTTAACTAGGGAGAAATTTCAAACGTCATATTGTTTTAAGGATTTCAAGGCAATCTAGAAAATTAGCCATGGCCTTCATTTTTTTAATTTTATTTTTTAAGGAAAAGTCTTTAAGCTTATAAAAAAATAAACACTCAGAATAAAAAATTTATAATAATGGGTATAAGATGATGTAATTACAGGCAATAGCAGCCTAGTGAAATTTTTGGCTGAGAAACAACAGTCACAAGCCACTGTTTCCTGGACCTGGGAAAGATTATCCTACACTTACCCAATTTCTTCTTCATTTTCCAAGCTATCCACCACCATGTACCACCATATAAGAGCTTATGCTAACTACTGAGTGGATTGGGAAGGGAGGTACAGGCAGAAAATCCACTACTTTGAATCCTCTAAATCTGGTTAAGAATGGTGGGTTACCTTTCTTTCTTCCCAGAGAAGGGAGAGAACCATCTTTGCAAGATGTCACACAATTTGAAGGGTTCACCGTTAGCTTCCCAGTCTTTCTAGAGGTTTTGGATCATTTTGCAGACACTAATTACTTCTTAAACTTTAGGTGAAACACATCTAACAAGTCATTTGGTGAGTTTGGGTGATTTTGTTGGTTTTTGCTTGTTTTTTCCCTCCAGAACCTCTATACAGATAGCATGGTATCATCCCATATTAACACACCCAATTAAACTTCATCTAGGTTTGGTTTATTCCATATACTTACGGGCACAATGTACCAAAAAGTAGGAAAACAGCATAAAAGAGCACAGAGCTTCCCTTTCCTGCAAAACCTGAATAAGCCGCTCAGACACTGCAAATACAACACGCGCCTTTTCTGAACAGTATGATATACAAATTATTGCATTATGTTAAAAGCCCAAATTAAACAAAGATGAATTAAAGCTGGACTGGGCTGTCTATAGACTCCAGGATAAAGAATACCAGTGCTTGAAACGATTTTACTTTTGTTTCCATTTATCATTTGGACTGCTAATGGAAAGGAAATAAGCCTGGGTCAAACAAACAGTTTCAGAGCCTAAGTGGAAAAATACTAAAAATCACATCATGAAAACATTTTCCATTTCAATTACCTTCCTTGTTTGTCTATTGTGTTTCCTTTAGAAAAATCTATCAGGAATTTCAGGTTCAAGATTTTCTTTCGCATTTAACATGAAAGTCTGTAGCTCAGGAGGTTGTGCATGCCAAAACTAGAATTACGAAGGATGTTATTTTCACTTGGGTGATTTATTATCTGAAGGTCTCAGAGTAACATGCCAAATTAAGTCAATACTTATTTCAAACACTAAGAGAGAAGAATTCTTTTTTTTTTTTTTATTTTAATTGAAAAAAGAGTTATTTCTACCTTGTCTTGCAGATTTACTGCATAAATTAATTTCTGTTGTCCTCCATTCCAGAATCCATGATGTAAGACAAACAAAAGTTAGTGACAAACTGTATTTTAAAAACCTTCCAATGTCTGTTCTGATGACAGAAATAGTCACAAAACTGGGGCTGGGGGATCTTAAGACAAGAGGAAATTATACTGTGATCTAGAAATTTCTTTCAGGGGTATTGCAATCTACTCTGAAATAGCATCAGAGGATGCACTTCAGGAACATTTAACACAAAATTAAAAAGCAGATGCAGCTATCACGCTCTAATGACAGCTCACTTCAGTGAATAATCATATTGCAGCTCTGTTTCTAGCTTTGTTCTGAAAACAGTTGAAACAAGAAACACTCGGAGGGGGTTTGGCAAGTTGTCCACATCCTGACTCAGCTCAGTTTCCCCATCAAGGAGCGTTTTCACACCTATGCTTTGGTTTGCTTCTTTTATGCTTTCTTTAACCAGGCACACCCAACATCCCTGCTCAAAAAGAGACACCAGAAAGTGAAGGTTAGCACTTGGAAATGACGACAGGCAGTGGCATGCTAGAAGCCAACCCAATTCTCCAAAATCCACTGATGAACACGACCGCTTCACAGAGCAGCAAAACAACAATCTACAACATCTTTGCTGTTACGTTTGTGTTTTGAACAGAGCTTCTTTAATTCCATTTGATTTTTTTGCTACCTCCCTTAAACATGAAGCTCTCCACACTAACTCCAAATGATTAATTCCAAAGTTTACACATCTCGCTGTTAAAAGGCCTTTTTCACATATTCCAAGAATTGTCCTCGTCTGACTTCTCCTGGTTGTAAACCTTTTCAATTACGCTAAATATTCCCAGCACATCTATAAATACTTGCAGATTTATGTTCTCACGTCTTCATGTGCCAAACCGTACATATTTAACATTTTGATCTCAAAAAAAAAAAAAAAAAAAATCAATTCTCTCCAACTGCAAGCTCTTTCTCGCCCCCCTCCCCTGAACCCACTCCAACACAACACGATGAGCAGAGTCTGGGGTCGGCGAGATGATTTAGCTGCTGGAGCTAACCTCCCGTGTGCCTTGGGTTCTCACTCAGTGAAATCTCTTCTGAGCTCAATGGGGTATGTATAAAGAAAGGGTATAGTCTGTAAAGACATCCAGTCTTGAGAACATGAAAAAAAGTTACTAAATCCATTCCTTGACAGGTTTTACAAATGATTATTCAGCCTAATGGATCAAAAGGAGACCTTTACCTGTAATTGAATTTGCCTGGTTTCTCTTTCAACCACTTTTTATTATTATTATTTTTCATTAAGAAAAGAGTGAATTTAACACTGTGGAGACATCCATTCCTTTTAACCAGGTCTTACCCTGGCCTTCCTCCCAACGAACTAGAATGACTGCCCTTCAATCAGCCACCCAAAGGTTTTTCTCCAGCCTTCAAGAATCCACGGCATTTGAGCACTGAAATATTGGAAAATAAATAAAAAAATATTGGAAACCACGAGACCAGGAACAGCTGCCTGCCAGCAGGTAGCTGATTCTCATTCGAAATGTGCTAAGTGTGAACATTGACTTTAAAAATTCAGCTACAGAAAACCAAGAAGTGTTTCAGAAGACGCTACAGAACTTTTCCGTTGCGTAACCAAAACATTTGTTAGAAAACGGCCACAGAACCACGCTGTTTGCCATCCCCCCCCGTCTTTTGTGAATAAGGATTGGGATTTCTACTCCCAGCCTGGCTGCTGGAGTGGCTGCGTTGCCATTTATTGCACTGAAAATGTGGGCAACCATGGAAACCAGAAGTGAAATTCTGAAAACCACGTCTGATTTCATTACGACCCAAACCCAAACCCACCCAGCAGGGGATCTCCTGAGAACCCAGCACGTAGTCAAGGTTGTCCTGCTTCTGTCTCCCAACACTCAGGCGAAACCCAAGCTGGAAAAGCTGGATTCTACCACCACACACAAAGCACCCATAGGTCCTAGACCAGGGAGCACACTGCAGGCTGATGCCTTGTTTCCAGAACTGAAACATTTCATTACCTCAGATACATTAACAGCACAAAGGAAAATGGACTTCAGCCTATGGTGAGCACTTTGGGACAGTAACAGTGTCAGACCTGCTGCAGTTCCTTTTTGTTTTCCTTCTCTGACTCAATTACAAGGAGAGTCTAAGCCTCTGCTCATGACAAAAAAGATCTGCAGCTGATGCTGTAAGGTGGTTTTGAGACAGGAAGAAAACTTGGCTGCCTCATGAAAATTAAAAAAAAAAAAAAAAAGAATCCCTCTGCTCATCATTGTCAATTTGTAGAATTGAAAGGTAAGGATATTCTTACACACCAGATTTCCAAACCTTGCCCTGAAGGAATTGCAGCAGCCCAATTGCACTACGGACTGACTTCATCTACAAATTCAGACTGCAATCAGCAAGGCAAAGGCTTTCCAGTTTTTGTAGATGGCTCTTCTTTAAACACCTTTTTACAGGTGGCACAATGGCGAAGAGAATAAGAAGTACCCTACAAAGCATGCAGAGCATCCCTTATTTCAATTCTTACCAACCACATGGAATAAATGAGTATTTTTTTCTAGCTTTGTGGTTTTTTGACAAAGGCAGTAGGGAAGGACATTCAGCACTCACCTAAACTGGCAGGTAACGCTTTTGGGGGAGAGTTCAAGACAATCGAATCAGAACAAACTTCAGCGGCAGACCTTCTTGGAGCTACCAGGATGGGAAAAGGAAGAGGTGTTTCACATGAACCAGCCGACAGAACGTTTCCCTTACTCTGCCCCATCAGCATCACAGCTTCGCCGGAGAACTAGGAGACAACCTGCTGGTAGCTGAGCTCTTTGGAGGCCTTGAATCACCCTCATAGTTTTGAGGCTAAGACCTGACAAGGAGTCAATTCACACGATACGCCTGATTACAGAAGACAATGTAAACAGTATTATTATCTAGATTTACCAGCATTTTATGGGATATAAAGTGTCGAGCAAGGAGATCCCTTCAGCGAGCTGTGGGAAACACAGGGAAAACTTTCGCTATTAACTCAATCTCATACCCTATTTCAGGGCTACTTCTAACACCTGATTTCTCCATCACGCAGGACAAGGCCAGCCCTTGCTGGCAAGGACAAACAAGCAGAAGGACTACAAGTGACATGGCCAGAGGCACGCGGATGCAGGCAGCTTGGCGAGCGGAGGACGAGATGCTCAGGGAAAATCCTGGGAGCAGAACAGGGCCGCTTACGGGCAGGACGTCACCTTCTGAGAGGAGCGCTGGTGTCTGCATGAGGAGCAGGCAACAGCCCCCATGCTGCAGCGCATCGAGGGCTGCACCAGGCTAGGTCGGGGTGCCCCCACGGAGCAGCACAGGTCGAGGTTAAAAGGAGCTGTGTCAGAGTGAAATGCGCCTCAAGATACAGCGAAGGTGCAGTTAATGAAACTTCTCCCTCCAAAGCACGAATCTGTGCGTGAGCAGGAGACGTAATTGTGGCTGCAGACATTAAAAAAGGCAAAAATAAACAAAAGAAAAAACCTGTTTCGGTGATATCTCCAATGCTTTTTTGCTCAAGCAACTAACTGAAAGGAATACCGAGTTTGGAAGACTTTTACATAAACCATAATCTTTATGCTACACTGGGGGGAAAAAAAGTGATTTCATTAACATTCTTCCTGTTGATTTTTTTTTTCCAATGAAGGCCTAAGGGAAGAATCAATGTTTAAAGTTTTATATTTGACTTTGATTTTAAGCCCAGCAGCTATTAAGCTATTGTTTCTTACTTTTATTGAGGTAAAAATGTAACATAACAACAAAAAATAAAAAGAAAAGAAAAAAAAAAATCGAATCCAGAAAAAGGAAACGATGCTAACTCATTCTGAAATGACAGCTGAGGAGGTAAGTTATAAAACACGGTTTCTCATATAATGACTAAACAAAAATAGATCCGTGCCTCAAAAAGAATCTAAGCAATGATTTCTCAGCTGCAACTCAAGAGGAAACTTGGCTCAAGTTTTTAAAAGCAAGGAAAAGTACAAAATTTGACTTAAAATTTGCTGTCGCCGAGTCTCAGATATTGGCGGAGACGATCAACAGTGAAATAACAAACTTCGTTTCATTTAATAATACACGTTCTTCCCCAGCAGTCTGGAAGATGACACTTCTACTCGTTGCCACTTTGCAGCACAGCACTGCACGGTGCCTGACTTCTGATGGAGAACCACCGCTGGGAAGCAGTGAGAAGGGCCTCCGTGGAAAAGGAGAAGCATTGCTGCTCGCTAAAACTAGGATAATAAAATCAAGAACACAAGATAACAAGCACCTAAAACCAGAATGCATTCACGACTGATAAGGCAGCGCGTGCCTATGCAACGACAACAAAATTTTGAACGGCAATTTGACAGCTCCTGCAATAAAACATTTCTGAAAGAAGTTTAAACATTAGGGCATTTTGCCCCCAAGCAGTCATAAATCCCTGAGGATTCTGAATTAAAATCAGTAACATCGTTAACCACATCTCTAATCAGCAAATCACTTCAGGGATAGTTTCCCCTGACTTAAATGCTGGTCTGTGTGAGGGACAGGCAAAAATGAAGTGAACGCAACCAGTAGGGGCTGCAGCATTTGGCTGAAGTGGAGCTGCTTGATATAGCGCTGCTGCTACGTGACCACTGCAATCGTACACAGCCGAACGACACGGCGACTCTTTGAATTAAGACCTCAATCTCTTTTTATAGATTTCGGGGATGAAGCGTTTTCCAAGCAGAGTAAATTCCTGAGAAGAGGCTGACAAGGCAGAGGGGGAGGATAACCACACAAAGCACAGCTGGGGACCCCTCGCACAAACAGCTGACTTACCAGCAGCGGCATTGCAAATACAAGCATCGTGTTGTGTCTCGGGCTTTTATGGGAGGTTCACAGCTTCACACCCAAGCCACTCCGTGACGGCAAACCAAAGAGCCATCACGTTGTCCATATGGAAGTGGACATAGGATGCTCAGAGTACAAAGGACGTTTTTGACAATGAATGAAAGAGACTATTCATGTAAATAATAAATGTAAACCAAGCATGTCAACCTCTATACCGAATCTACTTGAAAACTACTTAACATAGATGCTGTGGTACTTCCAGGTTGGTACAGAGATCATTTATTAAAGCTCGAAAGCCTTGCCCACTGAACAATGTGCCATTGCAGGTATGAAACTCTGACCATCATTAATAAGGCTCCTGGAATTCTCTGGGTATCATGCTCTGACTTTGCAGGTAGCATTAGATTTACTTCTTCTAGAGCAGTTCCTAAAGGAATAAACTCAGGCCCACTGTGCTGTATTTTCAAGTAGCAAAATGTTTGCCAGACCTGCTTGCCGATAAGGGTATGCAGTTTTAGGTCTCTTTGACAAAAGCTGAACACAATACATCTGCTCAAAAAAAAGTCAGTTTGAAACAATCCTGTTTGTCTAATTTTTAATGATACTTTGCACAACCTATTTCAGTGCTTCCTTACCCTCATCTAACCTAAAATTACCTTGCTGCATGCAAAGACCGTTATTTACTCTGTTACCAGCTGTGAAAAACAGATACCTGCCCCGCTGGCAAGGCCATTTATGTCATTACAAATTTCAGTCTGCACTCAGCCTTCTCCTTAGCTCCACTAAGACCAACAGTTTCAATGGCTTAGCATTCCCATTCTGTTACTCTTTTTGTTCTCGACTTTCTCCAACTTGTCCACATTTGCTTCAAGTTTCTCTAAGTTAAAACCCCTCCCAGACTCAGCACTTTTCTTGAGACTTCATTTCCTTTGTTCCTGTGAAGAACAAAACGGGAACGAAAGAAACACTTCATGTTTTGCAAGCCATGTTGCAGTCCATCCATCTTTTGACATTTTTGCATTAGTATGATACTGGTGACTCATTTCTCTGCTTGGAAAAATGAAATACGGCGCCAATATCTCCCAGACTTGTAGTTCTTTCTTGCCTACCTTTGGGGTTTCTCTCTGAAGACTGTCATGAAAAAGGTCCTGGGACCAATATGAATCTCTTTGATCAATTAAGTTCACTCTCAACTATCAAAGCAGCACTACATAAATGCACTGAAATAATTTCAAACTTTAAAACAAGAAGTTCTACAACTCATGCTGGCAAGCTTTTCAATAATACTGCTACTTTGGTATATTGGAAGAGGTTTTCTAAAACAAACTTAGAATCACAGAATATCCCGAGTTGGAAGGGACCAACAAGGACCATCGAGTCCAACCCCTGGCTCCACACAGTACCACCCAAAAATCAGACCCTGTGTCTGAGAGCGTGGTCCGAACACTTCTTGAACTCCTGCAGCTCGGTGCTGTAACCACTGCCTTTGGGAGCCTGTCCCAGTGCCCGACCACCTCTGGGTGCAGAACCTTTCCCTAACACCCAGCCTGACCCTTCTCTGATGCTGCTCCATGCCATTCCTACCCACCATAAAGCAAATTTTTCTTGTACTAACTTCATACCAATATTTGTACCGCAGAAGTAGCTATGTACTGAAACAAAGTCCACTCTAAGTCTTCTTTCTTCCCAGAAAAACCAAGCTTGGTTATTCATCTTCTGAACAAGAGCTCTTCAAAAGCTATCTCTGGAACTTCCAGAGTTTTAATACATCCCAAACATTTAAAGATTTTAGAGTATTTAACGACTAGCATGTGTGAACTTAACATGCAAACACATAAATTGACCCTTAAGTTTTTAGAACTCACTAGGAGATGTGAAACTACCCTGTGGTTTACAAAACTAAGCACTGACAGAGAGAATGATTTCAATTTATTCCTCACATCCAAAGACAATCATTTACACATACTTTTCTTTTTTTAAGACCCAGGCAAACACAAACCTATGTAATGCAGGTGACACCATAATAGTGGAGAGATACAGAAAGAAGTCATCAGGTACTGTAATAGAGAGGAAACATGCTGTTGTTGTTAAAATAAACATTACTGAAAAAACACTTGATCAGAAATTTTCAAATGCACACACATGGAGTGCTTTGATCACAGTCTGCAGTTAAATGAGGGTAAATTCCCAAAGCGAAGGAATTTTGAAAACCAGCTGGCAAAATTCTTTGCCTACATGCTGATGATGACACTGAAAGTTTCCAACGTGCCCTTTGAGTTATAGCCAGCATAAAAGAGATGATACACAAGAGTCATAGCAAGGCTTACCTTGTTGCTGGAAGGGTACTGACACGCGTGAAGAAAACAGATGGTTCTACTTCTACGTGAAGACCCAGTGAAAGGTTCCTGTAATAGCCTTCAACGTGTCCTGGTCCACCAGAGTACTTAAAATTCAGAATGGCTTCCAGTGTCTAGAAAAACAGAAGTCAATTACTGATTAGCTGTGTTGCACCGCTGGGCATTTCAAAAGTACAATTAAATCACACCGTAGAAGTGATATAGCAACAAAGTTTCTATGCCACCAAGAATTTGAATTTGCCTTCCTAATCCATCCATTCTATTGTATCCAAAAAAAGGCAATCAAACAAATGACTGCATCCCTAAGTTGATTTTTTTTCCTTAATCCTTTCACAAGCTTACGAGTACAGAACAAAATCAGCTGGACCTAATTCCTCCTGGAGTTTATTAAACGATCCGCTCTTTCACACTCTTAAAAATATTCATCACTTCATTACCTTCTTAATCAAATGGGTAACTTGTAAAGTTTTTGACTCTAGACAGATGAAGTTATACAAAACTAAAAGCATCTGCTCCTGATACATGTAAGCATTCGCTCATCTCCACTAACAGCCTACAACAAAACTACTGACCTGACACGGCGCACGAACCGTGTCTTCCCATGATGTTCATTTTAGAGAATGACTGGTTAGCAAAAGTAAGAACTAAGGATGATTCTCTATCGTTAGTCTTAGGTACTCATTACTCTCATTAGCACTGAGTACTTCTGTGTCTGAAATTTTGGTTTTCGTGTACTTTTCCTTCATGAACAGCAGGCGCGAAGCTTACCAGCATACAAGTTCCCGTGTCATCTCAAGGACTCTAGCTCAGAACAAAGCTTTGGTTCACCCACAGGGGACCACACCTCACCTCGTCTTTCACCATACTCCTGAGATACAACTTGTGTGAAGGAAGGCGAAAATTTGGAAAGTGCCATTGCATTCTTTCCATGCTCTTATTCTGGTTCCCAGGCACCTGTTGTTGCCATGTCTCAGAGCGAGGGCACAGAGCTAACACGGACATGACCGCGGCATGCTGAAGTTTATGTCAGCTAGGACAGCAGTTTCTAAAATAGATTTAGAAACAATGCCTACCTCATTCCTGGTTAGCTTTTAGCTTGTTTTTTTTGTTTGTTTGGTTTTTTGTTTTTTTTTTTTTTTACAAAAATACAGCACACACACACAAACACACACCCCAGAAAAACAACCACCACCACCAAACCCCCCAAGACACAACCCTCTGCTGGAAACCTTCCTATTTACCAGACGCCATCAATCCTCAGATAGTTAAAAATCCTTTCCCATAAATAAATCTTCAATTGAAGATTTATCATTTATGAAACCTGTTAACTGTGCTTCTAAACCTGGCTGAAGGAAGAGAAACACCAACACAATCGGTGTCATAAAACAACCATAATCCAGTGGTTTGAAGAACACCAAAGCTGTTTGAAGAACACCACAATCAAGAGTTTAATGTTTTGTGGCACGCGAGGGCTGAAATGTTTTGCACATTTCCAGCTTGCTTTGAAGTAGCTTGAACTAACTCTACTTCCTAGTTAAGTCTGATTAAAATTCACAGGAGTCACAACGCAAACAAAAACATCCACTGGGCACTCTGGACATACCTGTCTGCTCCGTTTATGTCAATGCCTAATTTGCAGCTAATGAACTCAAGTTTACGTTATGTCAGGAGAGCTAATCAATATTAAATACAAAAAATAAAAAAGTAGAAAAGCACAAAGCCATTCAAAACAGGCTTCATTCCAATTAACCAGCAGGACTATTTCCTCCAGATCAGAGCTACGCTCCGCAAGTACAGGGAGCCGACACTACTGATGTAAGTAGCGTGATGTAAGTATGGACTTGGAATTTAATTAGGAAGTCTGTGAAAACTCTGTGAAAAAGCCCCGTGTTGTTGCTGTAACACTCAGAGTAACCTGCTTTGGAAAGCTGCCGTGGTTTGGCTCCATGGCTCATTCTGCATCGGGCTGGGTAAAGAGCCAGGGTTAGTCTGAAACTCAGGGAGCATTATCAGTCCCCATGCGAAGCCCTTCCCAACATCCCATAGCAGATAAAAGTGCTCAAGAAAAGGCTGAAAGTTACCGATGGCACCTAACGGTTGTAAGTACGAGAGTTCAAGGGCATCACCGTCACCATCATCGCAGTCCCTGCAGCGAGGAGTTTGTCGCAGGACCTTGCTGGTGGCCCTGGGTGCATCTCGCACCCCGTGCTAGAGAACAGGGAAAAGACAAAACCGAACGGTCTCCTACCAACCTCAGGAGCAGAAGAAATCTCTTCCCACACTAAATATTAGATGTAAGTGGGGGCACTTGAGAGGTTTGGAGTCGCTTGGAGAGCTTCAGAGCACTGAACCCTGTGCTCTCTCCAGCCAAGGTGTATATGGATGCGTAGACTGGGAGCACGACTGAGGAAAACGTTTCTTTCTGGTGCCTTCAGGTGATCCGAGGAAGTTTTATTACTTAGAATTCTTATAATATCAACAGGATGTAAAAGAAAAAAAAATTACATCTCCTTTAAACTCCTCTCCGTACACACACCTCGGCAAGGTCTCCACGCACAATATGAAAGATCGATTTTCTATCTCCAGGATAGAAAAAAAACCTACACTTTGATGAGCTTACAAAGCTCCAATTTAAAACAATTTTCCATTCTCTCCCACAGCACCTCCAGAGAGAGAGGCACTAAATGCTACAGCCACAGATTTGAATACCGCTGTCCGCTTGTTCCCGCGGCCTTGCCAACCCTGCCCAGGTAACAGCCCGAGCTGCAGATCCTAGGAAAAGGTTATGAATATAAAAGAATTTATTCCACTTCTCTGAACTGCATCGCTGGAAACCAACTGGGAATGGCAGGGTGTCACTGGGAACATAATTCTGCCTGGGTGAGCCATAAATAAAAGGGGGAAGGGAAGGGAAGGGAAGGGAAGGGAAGGGAAGGGAAGGGAAGGGAAGGGAAGGGATAAAGGGTATTTGTGGTGTTGGGAAGCTAAGCATGGTGCTCAATCCTTCTGTATCAACGCTCACATGTAAGTTGACTGACTAACTCAAGATAAAAGCCAAACCAAGAAGTTTTACCCCCAAAAAAGTGTTCCACGTTCTTTGTAGGCTGCAGAATACTACTTTAGTTCAAAAATTGGCTCAGACCAAGGATATGTTAAGGTAAATATAACTCAAGGACATAAAATCCACTCACAGGTGTAATCATTATATGCTGCACAGGAAGAAAAATTAGTATTATCTAGAAGACCACAAAATATTAGTATAACTTGGTATTAGAAACTCTCATAATTAGTCTGGTTTAAAGAAAAATGCTGAAGGCATGAGGAATGTTAAAAGACTCATTTCCTTTACCAAAAGAACCATTATTGACCAGAAGCAGCAGATGTAACCGACGAGGAAATCACCAATAATGAAATGATAAATGCAGCAGGTGAAGGAGTAGGCAGGAAGCTCAAACCCACAGTGTTATATTTTTAAGGAGTGAACAATCAATAAACGATTCACACACTTTCCTCCTCGCTGCTGCAAAACACTTCTATGTTCCTTTATTTTTTGCTTTTATGAAACTTATAAAGTGGGAAGCAGGTTGGTAGCTCCTGGGTTTACCCCCCATCACCTCTTTTGCTTCGAGTCTTTGTCTTTCCCGCTTCTTGTAAGCAAACCCTTAGCTTCATTCCAAAGCCACTCTACCAGCATCGGCAGTCACTCGGATTTTATCCCTGTGCCTTGTTACAGAAGAACCAGAGGATTCTGTTTTATAACTTCTTAAGCACAGCACTGCATCACCACACTTTGCATTTTGTGTTTCAGACAGCAAAGATCTAGTTTGTCTTTTTTTTTTTTTTTCTTTTTCCCAAACCGGAACCTTAATGTTTTTATAAATATTTATTAGTAATGTTTTACATAATTAAATCAAAACCTCAGACTTTATGACAGAGGCTCACACACACTGCATTTTCAGGTCTTCTCTAAATTCCGTTGGAATAGCAAAAATGACACGACACAGATCTTAACATTTTATACAAGACGAAATGGCAGTGCTTAGCTACAGGCAGTTTGCTCCTGAGGCTCTGCAGATACTGCCTGCGCTAACCGTGAAGAAATACCAGAATGTAACATCGCAGGCTCCCCAGTAAGATTTTAAAGAAAGCAGCACGAGGAGACTAAAAATATTTAAATTCAGAATATAATCTTCTTTCCATTTCGGTTTCTGAACTCATTATAGAAAACAACTCCTACTAATGAGCATAATTTCTCTTGGGTTAGGGCTTGACATTTGAAAAGTAACATATTCTAGGTGGGTAATCTTCAAATCTACCTTCCTCTCTTTTAAATCAAATTACGTGCCCAACAGTAAACAAGTTTTCCTCCCGGATCCCAGCACGCTCCTGATCTCCTGCATCTCAGCCAAACCATCAGGACATGCTCCAGAAGGAGAGGATGAATTCACGACTGCTTTGCCATTCTTCCCAACATGGTTCAGTGGTGACATCGGTGGTAGGGGGCTGGTTGGACCAGAAGATTTTGGAGGGCTTTTCCAACCCTAATGGTTCTATGGTTCCACGCTTCCAGTCACACATTCAAGCCATCAAAATTACCTAGCCTAAGCATTTCTGGATGTCTACGCAGCTGAACCCAAGGAAGACGGGACCCAAACACGTCAAGCTTCCAGTCCTTGGACCTGTTGGTGAATGCAAACACCATGTCCAGGTTTACGCATGGTGTGATGAAAAAATTCAGTCCTGGAACCCTCGAGTTAGATGACACCCAAAAAGCATACCAGTTCTGTCTCTGTATTGATTTGGTTACCAGAATTAATCTAACTTAGCTCTTATTGAGTTTTAATTTGCAGTAGTCTAACAAAAGACAAACACTTGCCATTTTTTTGCTTCTCTCTCCCATCACTGAGTCCCCGATTTAACCTGGCAAAGGATAAAGAACGCATAAAAGTCAGACTTAACAGCAGTGTTGGGAGAAATAACCGGTGCCTTTACGTACATAAGCTGAATATTCTCCTGCCCACCTGTAGTCAAGAGGAAAAAAATAAAACACCACTCACCTGCACGCCACTAAACGGGAAAAGCAGAGTGCTGACTAGCTGAGAGATTTCTCATCAGCAGGACAACAATCTCACATCAAATCAAAAAAGAAGGCCACCAAGTAAACATCAGTAGGACTGTGTTTCTGTTAATTTCTGTCGATGGGAGCTAAGCAAAAAACATTACTGAAATCTCAATGATCTTGTGACATACCTTATGACTTCTTAGCTACACACACTTCATAACACTGACAATTTTGACCAGTCTCTTACTGCAAGATGCAGACCGTAAGGGGTCAGATGCTGGTATCTTCAAAGCCTCTTCGATGCAGGAATCCACATTATTCCCTCCACTGAGACCTTCCTTTACTTGAAATCACAGAATCACAGAACTGTAGGGGTTGGAAGGGACCTCAAAAGATCATGGGGTCCACCCCCCTGCAAAGCAGGATCCTCAGAGCAGGCTGCCCAGGTAGGTGTCCAGACAGGCCTTGAATATCTCCAGAGAAGGAGACTCCACAGCCTCTCTAGGCAGCCTGTTCCAGTGCTCCGTCACCCTCATCATGAAGAAGTTCGTCCTCATGTCAGTGCGGAACTTCCTGTGTTCTATTTTGTGGCTGTTTCCCCTTGTCCTATCCCCCCAAGCCACTGAGAAGAGGTTGGCAACATCCTTCTGTCTCCCACCCCTCAGATATTTATAGACATTGATAAGATCCCCCCTCAGTCTCCTCTTCCCCAGGCTGAACAGACCCAGGTGTCTCAGCCTGTCCTCACAGGAAAGATGCTCCAGGCCCTGTATCACCTTTGTGGCCCTCTGCTGGACTCTTTCCAGGAGATCCCTGTCCTTTTTGTACCGGGGAGCCCAGACCTGGACACATACTCCAGGTGAGGCCTGACCAGGGCAGAGCAGAGGGGGGGATCACCTCCCTTGACCTGCCGGCCATGCTCCTTTTAATGCACGCCAGAAATGCTGGTATTGAAAGGAAATTTGAGGGGAGAAGTGGAGTATGCTATTTGTGATATGGAGAGCACTAAGCCTTTACCTCACTAGGTTTGTTTCAAGCTGAGTATTATTCCAAAACTGGGAATAAATTAGTCTTCCTTGATGTCCCTAGGAAACAAGACCAGTATCACAATTCTGAGGCTACCTGAGAAAGGGCAAGGACAAGAACTGAAGATCCGTAATGGAATACATTAACAACCACATACGAAATCTTTCTGCCTGAAGAAAACACCATGCCATGGTTCACAGAAATTGCATTCTATCATAAATTGTGTTTTTAAATGGAAATACCCAATGAGATGCCTGTGCAGTGATATCATGCAACTTTGCAGCAACAGTTCTGTTCCTTGCTTGCTCTCTCTCTCTGGAGAGTGTTACCAGTCTTTTCACTTACGGCTAACCAGTCTGAAATATAGTTGCTGTATGATTTTCTGTATTTTCTAGATGATATTAAAAAAATAGCTAAAAATAAACAAATTCTGTATCTTTAAGGAGAAATTAAAAAGCCATGAAAGGGAAGAAACCACCTCTCCGTTTTTCTGACTGTAAATGACAAAGCAAGTCCAAACCTCCTGGAATACTCGACCGAATCAGAATTCCAAATCTTCCCCCACCGGGAAGCAGAGATGTCGTTCCTTAAAGCACCCAAGAGTAGCACTGATAGCCAGATCCCTGATACATGCGTTAGAAGAAGGATGTGCATATGTAATCGTCTTGTAGTGCATATGTAATCAGCCTGTAGGACTGAACTGCAGCAAGCAGTCTCCACACTCATTTTTTTCCACGCATCCCATTAAGCACACGCATGGCAATTACAAAAGCGATGATAAAATTCTTAATAACTGATAAGCAAGGAAAGAAATTAGGCCGCTGCAGTAAATCAGATCTCTGTGTGTATAAATACAAACTCGGCCCAAATTGCTATTGCTGTTACCCTACTTTCTTCAGCCTAAAGGAAAATTAAGTATAATTTTTTTTTTGCACGTGTTAATCAGGTGAATCTACACAGCTCGGCTGTGAAACAAGGCGCCTGTTGTGCTCGTGCTCTGGTGCAGTTTTACTCAAGTACACCTCCTGCATACACGCTGACTTTCAGGAGCAATTTTTGCGGTACACCGATGTTTATCTAGCTCATCCATCTGCATTTATGTCTAGTTAAGCCCCTGAACAATGAAACTGCTGCATCCCTTTGTAAAAATAGCACAATGGCAACAGCAAGGAGCTGAAGCTAAATATAGCTCCTGCAGGCACATGCCGGGAATTCAATAGTACATTTTCCCCTTCCCCAATCCTAAATCAGTAAGCTGCAGCAAGGAATCTCTGGTGAATACACACAGGAGCTCAATAAATCCCCCTTAAGCTTACAAGGCATATTCTGAATCTGTGCCGGCTAAAAATAGCCGTGTTTATAATGAGAATGGAGATGTGAGCAGAATAACACTAAGTTTAAAGGCAGGCACACTGTAGCCTTTCTGCATTAACTAATAGGGTGAATCAAAGGTCACCCGAACAAGCAGATACGCGGGGTGACAGCCCCACGATAATACTCAAGCACCTTTTATTGGAGAGCATTCATTTCACGTTAAACTGTGCGCTTTCTAATTGCCTATTCCAGCTACACATCCCCAAGTTGTTTTCTCGGCATTTTTTTAGCTAGAACACAAGTTGTTACTTCCAAAAGACGGGAAAAAGATAAGAGCATAGAGCATTATTTCTCTGGACAGTCTTCCCTCCTAGAGCTCAGTTGCCCTCTGGAAACATTCAAGCAATATAACGCCTACATTTTCTTGTAATATTAATCACAGAATTCTGTCCTCTTTAATTAAAGAGGCCTGTGGCCAGGCCTGCAGGGCAGTAAAATGGCAGCCAAATGCCGATGCATGTTCACAACTGCCTCAAAAGTTTCACCTCTGTCTACTAAGGTACAAGACGACTGACCACAGCTATCACAGAACCTCCTTCTCAGTCCAGATGTAGAGTAGAGCCTAGAAATAATTTAAATAGGGATAATTCTTATTTGGAACACTCCCACCAAGAGTTTTGTGTCTACACGGGGTAGGAAGGTTCAAAAGGAGAGTTCAGTGCGGGGATGGATGCTGATGAACAACCTCCCACACATACACCCTTGGAAAGGGAAATGCTTTCCATCTGAAGACCAGCAGCTCAGCCTGATTCTCCCAGCAATGGCCACGTAAGATGCTAGTTGCTGTAGAGAAGCTACAGTACATCACTGAACGCCATTTCCTCACTGAAACCTGTCCACCACACCCTGCAGCAAGGTCATGTAAAGGTACAAGCTGGCAACTACTTCGCACTGACAGAACGCACCCACAGGAGGTGGATAAAATGGTACAAAAAAGACAGGGATCTTCTGGAAAGAGTCCAGTGGAGGGCCACAAAGATGATAAGGGGCCTGGAGCATCTTTCCTGTGAGGAAAGGCTGAGAGACCTGGGTCTGTTCAGCCCTGAGGAGACTGAGGGGGGATCTTATCAATGTTTACAAATACCTTAAGTGTGGGAGACAGAGGGATTTGGCCAACCTCTTTTCAGTGGTTTGTGGGGACAGGACAAGGGGTGATGGCCACAAAATGGAGCACAGGAAGTTCCGCACCAACATGAGGAAGAACTTCATGGTGAGGGTGGCAGAGCACTGGGAGGTTGTGGAGTCTCCTTCTCTGGAGATATTCAAGGCCCATCTGGATGCCTACCTGGGCAACCTGCTCCAAGGAACCTGCTTTGGCAGGGGGGTTGGACCCGATGATCTTTCAAGGCCCCTTCCAACCCCTACAGTTCTGTGATTCTGTGAAATAACGGGACGGTATAAAAACACTCACAGCCCCAGAAAGAACATCAGCACACAGAGGAAAACAAGCGCTGCACAACTGACGCCCTAGTTAAGAGTGACACATCTGATCTGAGCTGCTACTCACCCACCAGCAAGTTCCCTCTCACTTTGCAGAGTGCGAGCACACTGCTTTTTTTTTTTTTTAATTATCATCCACCACATCTTGCTTCTGCAGACCCAGCCGTCAAGCACTAACTTTCAGTGTGGATTTTGGGCTAAGCTAATGAGAATTTCAGAAAGTTGTACGACGCTGTTCACAAGTGTGGGCTGCTGCTCCGGCCTCCCACCAGCCAGGGGTTGGATACGCCACCACCCAGCCTGCCTGGGCTGCAACACCCGCAGGTCTTGGGGGAACACTACCATGTCTTCAGTTTTCAGTTTTTCAAGCTGCACACTTCTGCTGTTTCACAATTCATCAACGCTAGCACATCCCTTCTCCATTCCTTCTACTTCTACCATGTCCTTTGTGAGGAACGGGAATTAGACTGTACTAGAAGCGCGGTAAGTCCAGAATTCCTCTATTCCTTTACTTTCTGATATTCCTAATATTCCATCTTCCTTTTCCCACTGCTATTATGAATTAAATTCACGTTTTCACACTGTCTCACCCCTCCAAGATCTCTTTCCTGAATGGCAATGGTTAACTCGGTGCCCATGATTGTGTATTTGGAATTAAGGCTGCATTTTCTTCAGGCACACGTGGATCAATATTGATCTTCACCTCAAATTTTAACAACCTACCTCTATCGCAGGATACTCCTGTCAACCTTAAAAGTTGGTTTTCATATATGCTGCTCTTAATAACCTGTGATAAAATCCTCATCCCCAGATAATTACCCAGATTATTTATAAGCATGTTGAATGACAAAGGCACCAATAATGATCCCAAGAAACATGCTGGAGATGACGTCTTCATGAGTGAATGGACCATTTATCCTACCTTTAACAAGCTCTTGACTCCTGATGGGACCTTCTCTTTTACCTCACGTAATATCTGTTTCTCTCAAACAGCCTTTTGTGAGGCTTTAGGTACTTTAGGAATCAAACTAAACAGTAATCAACAATTTTCCCTTTGTTCTTGGGCTCAGCCTACGCTTCAAAGAATTCTGATAGATTTGATAACCAATAATGCTTTTCACAAAGAAAATGTCTTAACAATACCCCAACATACATACCTTACTATAAAACCTGCTGCTACACAATGCAACTTAACTTTTCCAAGTTAACAAACTGTCAAGACACCTTGGATAGGAATACAATATGTCAAAGAAGGAATAGCTACATGCCTCCCCCTTTGGGCATATGGCCTGACGCAGGTCCAAGCAAAATTTAGAGTTTCTATTTTACAACACATAAATCCATCCCATAAAAGAGCACACAAGATGTACAAATGGTTTCCTGAAGATGTCAAATCCATTCGCTGCTCATAATGGTCTGAAGAACCCAGCTCATCCACTAACTGTACGCTCACCTTTTATTCTGACTATTGCTGTATTGTACTCTAAATAAAAGTGATACCCACATCCTCAAAAGACAAACCGAATTGCTTCTGCAATTGCTGAAGCACCTTAAAAAGAATGCATACATCTAGAACATCAGAAAAAATCTACTCTACGACAAAAGGTCCTTGAAATTGAGCGATCAGATTTCCACATGAGAGCTCTTCTGTATGCTTGTGATAAACAATCTTCAATTTTTTTCAGGAATTCCTGTGATTAAGAGGGATAAGCCCAATTAATTGATTGTTCAAAAGTGGGAACAAGTGAAAAAGAGATTTTAAAACTGGAATGCTTGAACAACTTAATCAATAGATCTGTTTATTCAGCACAGCCATTAACATAAAAATATGGAAGACTGAGTACTTCAGATTTTTCAGCTGTTCCTCGGGTTGGAAATAGAGGCTCTAGCAGCACAATCATTTTCAAAATCTGTAAACTTATTGAGCTAAATTTATCACTGATTTAATGAGTTTTATCTGGAATGAATATTGCAAATTCCTACTCTAATACGATGCTAAAAACTAGCGAAATGAAAACATAATGAAACTTGTTTTCAGAGATTAAAGCTTCAGAAATCAAACATGCCATATTCTAGCTAGAAATCAGGTCCCAGAGTTGCAGAATGGCAATGCCTTCCATTCTAATCCATCTGTTTTCTTTTGCTGGGCATGTTATCCTACAGCTAATATGCCAAGCAACCAAGCATTCGCTCACATTATTAAAACACACAGTTCTCTCAGCAAACACAGTG
This sequence comes from Heteronetta atricapilla, assembly GCA_011075105.1. Lineage (NCBI taxonomy): Eukaryota > Metazoa > Chordata > Aves > Anseriformes > Anatidae > Heteronetta > Heteronetta atricapilla. The sequence continues at coordinate 154,623,314 of CM021732.1, forward strand.
GTATGTGACTTCCTCACTTTTTTCTTTTTTCAATATAGGGAATTTGGACTTAGCTCTTTAGTAAACCCTAGAAGATAATTTCAGACATGAATAAGAAGTAGAGATGACACTAAAACTCATTTCCTCTCTTCTCTGATCCCATTTTGCTGTAATTCAGCCAGGTAAATGTGGTCGAGGCCAATGAGCTCCAGCACCATTTCCCGCTCCAAGTCCCATCTTCACTAAAGCTTCCTGAAGGCTGAGCACAAACTTTAAATTCCGTGAATGGTACAACAACAGAAATGAAGTTCTACGGAGGCAGAGGTCTTAAAGCAGATGAAAGGCATCGCAAAATGTTTTCTCAGAAACACAGATTTATAAAGGGCTAGTCACTGGCAATTTGAGCACTGTGTCAGACTAGCCTGCAGTATGTGTTTGTTATTGATTTCTGAGAATGATCTTGCAATTCAAACAATACCTGGACCATCGCTGTTTCAACCTGCCACTACTTACGTATTTGTATTCACACAGACCAGTTACGCTTGAAAGGTAATAGAACATCCTATGAAAATAACATAAAAAACAGGCTTTAATGTATGCTGATGCTTTTGGTTTTTTACCTCTTTGAGAAATACTTTCTCACAGTCAACCAGAGGTCTTTATAATTAGGTTCAACAACACCGTGAACAAAAGAATTAATCAGCAGTATCAGACATCTTTTCCTGAAGAAAATATGACAAATCTAATTCTAGAATCTAAGCTGTAAAACCATCTAAAGCCATCATACGCCAACAAATCTGGAGAAGTCTCTACTTTCCAAGAGGAGAAGAAACAGAAAATCTCCTTTCTGTGTGAAAAGGCAGAGGTCAGTCTTTACTTCTTTCTTTTTTTCGTTGAGAGACTCAAAGAAATACCCTCCTCCACCTTCCAAGCACTGCTCACTCTTACATAAAAATTCAGCAGAACGCTGCCATGACAGCACTTCTTTCTCTAGGGTCAGTTGTGAACTGACCTAAACAAATTCTTAAATTTAAAAAGTTTTCCTGTAAAATAAAAACTATGTATTCACATTCTATACAACTAAAAATGTATAAATGTAATACATATATATTTAAGCAACTGGTGCGTGATCCTTAAATCACTATTTTGATTCTGTTAGGGACGCTAACTTGATTTCCAATCTAAGTGGTTAGCACGCACTTAAAAGGATTACAAATGCTTATTTAAAAAACACACTGACTCAGCTCGCTCAGAGAACTTCATAAATATGCAGCAGGAAACTCCCCAACAGTGACTCATAACTTCAGAGGTTTAAAACAGACAAATAATCATGAAATTTCCAACTGTTAGTCATACTTGATTAAATCCTAAGTCAAAACCATCCTGGTTCTGTGAATTCCATTTGACCATCCAGTAAGTTCTACAGAAATGAGAGTCCTGTGGCAAAAGCAACAAAAATCATGTAACTGGGAAATGACTGCTAATTCTTAACAGTTTATATAGAAGGATTGTTTCATATAAATATACGTTGGAAAATAATTCCTTTCCTTACAACTGACGCGTGGGTGGATTTTGTCTTCAACTTACTTTGAATGCCTGGTCTGAAAAAATTATTTTACCAACTTTTCTCTAGAGAAGAGAAAAATGAAACATGATCAGAGGATATGCAACAATCCTGAAGTTTCTTCTCCATAGAAATCTATTCATATCTATTTCTTGTGCAGCTCGACAAACCTGTGTAGTTCCTAGTTAGGAAATGCACTGACATCTTCCAGCTAGCAACCTATTCTCACAGGTGTATGGTATTTAGAATCAGAGTATCCCAGTTGGAAGGGATCAACAAGTCCAACTCCTGGGTCCACACAAGACCACCCAAAAAACAGACCCTATGTCTGAGAGCATTGTCCAAACACTTCTTGAACTCCAGCAGGCTTGGTGCTGTGACCACTGTCCTGGGCAGCCTGTCCCAGTGCTGACCACCCTCTGGGTGCAGAACCTTTCCCTCACACCCAGCCTGACCCTCCCCTGTCCCAGCTCCATGCCATTCCCTCGGGTCCTGTCACTGTCCCCAGAGAGCAGAGCTCAGCGCCTGCCCCTCCGCTCCCCTCGTGAGGGAGCTGCAGGCCGCCATGAGGCCTCCCCTCGGCCTGCTCTGCTCTGGGCTGAACAAACCAAGGGCCCTCAGCCACTCTTCATATGTCTTCCCCTCCAGACCCTTCACCATCTTTGTTGCCCTCCTTTGGACACTCTCTAATAGTTTTATGTCCTCGTTATACTGTGGCACCCAAAACTGCACGCAGTGCTCGAGGTGAGGCTGCACCAGCGCAGAACGGAGCAGGACAGTATCTTCCATTGACGGGCTAGCCCCAGGACATGGTTGGCTCTCCTGGCTGCCAAGTCACGCTGCTGGCTCATTTGGAATAAATATTTAATGGCTTCTTGCTAAATGCCATCATAGTGTTCCTATTTGGTCTTGAAATGAAAAAAGAAACATCTTTTTTTAAAGTTTAACCCTATTAAAAATATATGTAATTACTATAAAGACAGTGAGTTCTGCAAGATGAACAAGAACGCCTCAACCTCTTTCTTCCAAATCTTGGTAAAATACTGTATTTTTTTTTTTTTTTATAGAAACATCAGTTATCATTTCACCAAAAGGCAACTTCATGTTTTCACAATGTAAAACCATACAAATGTAAATTAATATTACCACGCGATCACAGAAGTCTAAACATCCATCCCATTGTCACTGCAATGACAAAACCACCGTACGCGACACAAGGAAATTCATAGGGATTAATTTTAGACAAAAGGATCAGATACTACCCCATACTTCTAAAAATGTATACAACATACCCAAGAACCAACAATTCCAGTTTTGAAACAAAGAAAAAATGGCAAGTAGCCGAATTATGACTGGGAATGGTGATGAACAGGACTTTTTTTTATCATTCAAATTAATTCAACCTCAATGATGGTGCTTCGTTTCATTCAAATCCAAATGAGGAAAAAATATAACATATACATATCTGTCCTGGTTTCAGTTGGGACAGAGTTGTTTTTCCTCCTAATGGCTGGTGAGGTACTATGTTTTGGATTGGGATGAGAAGAGTGCTGATAACATGCTGGTGTTTTAATTGCTGCAGAGCAGTGCTTACACTAAGCCAAGGACTTTTCAGCTCCTCGCTCTGTCCTGCCAGCGGGTAGGCTGGGGGGGGCAGCAAGAGCTGGGAGGGGACAGCCCCAGGACAGCTGACCCAAACTGGCCAAAGGGGTATTCCATACCATCTGACGGCATGCTGAACAATATATAGGGGTGGCTAGCCAGGGTGGGGGGCCGGCTGCTCGGGGTTGGGCTGGGCATCGGTCAGTGGGTGGTGAGCAATTGCATTGTGCATCACTTGTTTGTACATATTATTATTATTATTATTATTATTATTATTATTTTCTCTCTTAAATAAACTGTCTTTATCTCAACCCACAGGCTTCACTTTCCCGTTTCTCTCCCCCATCCCAGAGAGGGAGGGGGGAGGGTGAGCGAACGGCTGTGTGGTGTTTAGCTGCCGGCCGGGTTAAACCACAACAATATCTTTTTAAATATAGGAATAATTACATGAAAATTTAGTTTGGTTAGAGTATCAAAATACATACTTTCAGCTAGTCAGAAGTCCTCTTATGCCCCCACCCTCCCTTTTTAGGCTAAATGATTAAAATCAGATGATAGTTCGATTTCACATTTGTTAAAATATATGCTCCTGTTCCCTTTTGATTCAGAGACTCATTTCTTTAAATTGCCTACTGAGAGGAATTATGAGCACTGAATATTACACATCCATGCTCTATTAAGCATAAGTTTTTACCGAATGCAGTTAGAACTTCTAACATTTAAAGTTAAGAACTATTTATCAATAAATCTGTATTATTCTCTCTTTAATAGAAGACAAATTATGGTCAAAACTGGATTTCGAAGTCAATCAAACATGAAGCGTAATTACTGGACTACATGTTCTTGCATCTAGACAAGTGTCACACCCTGCTTTGAGAAATAATAAAATCATGAAGAATCGAGGCCTTCTTGTCCATCTCTAAAATTTTAATTTTATCACACCAAATGGTAAACAATCTGTTTGGCAATTTATAATCTATTTTTACCAGGTAACACGAGGGTAAGTTTTCCCTATTGAAATAAAGACACATAAGAACTCTGCTTAAATATAAAAAGCCTCACAGCTTTAATATGGGAAAAGTGTAAATTACTCTAAGGACTGTGCTGGAGGGTTGATTTGGAGTTGTTTGCCTAAGGCAACCTATCTGCATTCAACACTTACCATAGAAAAATCAAGCTATGTGGATTTAAAAATGGAAGTTGAAACTAACTTTTCCAAAGAAGATAAGAAGTCCAAATGAGTTGCTCTTAAAAATGCATGTTACTGTAGATATATATAATATTTAAAATACTTGGTATTAAAATTGTGCAAATGCAACCACGGTAGGCACAAAACGTTAAAAAGAAAATACCTAGGTTTTAAGTCCCAACAGGTAAAGTTAACCATGACATTATGATGGGACCACAAGTCATCCAGAAGTTCAAGACAGTTACCTAAATTGGAGGATGTATGCCATCTATTACTAGGAATTCGAATCCTTAGTACCAGATTCAAGACAGTCTGAAATAAAATCCCCCATTTCTCCTCAGAAGCACTGCTAGGACAGACATCCTAGCCTTGGCACAACTGCTAGGACAGACATCCTATCCTTAGCACAACCAACTGAACTTTACAAGCAGCATTTTTTTGGGCCACATTAGTTTCTAACATAGATATGGTCTACTCAGTCAGCAGACAGTTGGCAATCTGATCCTTGCATTTCCCCAAAGTCTCCCTGGCTGCTGAGGTCTTGGCTTCCTGACAACAGAGTTCCCATCCCTTCAAACATCCCATTTTCCTCTTTCTCACCTCTCACTTGAAAGACTTCTTTGCTCCTCAAGCCTTCTGTCCTGCTTCTCCTGATGGACAAACCTCTCCATCTCCAGAAGGTTCAGAACAACAGCAGGCAGGACACAGCAAGCAGGGACCTTCTAACCTTCTTCACTCCGACCCAGCCAGACCCTTGTAGAGCAATAAAATCTCCAGCTACTCGTTCCTGAATATACTTGTGCTGAGTTTTGTAACACAGGCAAATGACTAAGCATTTTTAAGTATTATAAATGACATGTACTACGACCTCACCACTTTACACCAAGAAAATGGCACGGAAAACAGTCAGCACCATTCTAAATATATCCTCAATTAATAAAAATAAATCGTTCATGTCCTCAGGCATGGAAATACAGCATTTGTGCTTGATTTATGAATTCCTTGTCCATCACTACCTTTTGCTTCTCTGCTCTTTTTTAGTTAGCTTCATTAGGGCACCCACTCTGGTTGGAGAACTCGCAAGCCTTTGACAGTATACAGCAGTCTGCAGGTCCGGCTTGAGCCATCTGTTTCACTGACCATAAGCATCTAATATTTTGAGGAAAAGTTACCAGAAAACTTTCTTTTTGTCTTAATTCCGCTCTCTTCTAGTTTATTTCTTTCTAACAAAATACATATTCTCCACATCTAAGGATGAGATAAAGGAAGAGATTTAAGGATAAAAGAAGGAAGTGTTCAAGTAAGATTATATAAAAGCAGGGTACAGCTAGGCAGTATTTTAGCTTTTCTCATTTTAATATTTCAGATCCTATAGACAGAAAAATGAGAAGGAAAAATGATAAGATGACTCTCAGAAATTTAAATAAAAATGGGGTTGCTTTTGACATACAAGCTTTCCACCTTCTCCATTTACAGGATTGCCACTTGTCTTGAATCTTGTCACGGGAGACTCCCAGTTTTGATAGACTTGTCATGTGCCCTGTCAAACAAGCTCGCAAGATATTATAAAATTTGTAGAGGGAACTATCTTTCTATTGTGGTGTTGGTATGACAGCTTTATGAATGACGTCAAGGAAAAATGTTGTTCTATGCAGCAAATACATGGTGAGTTATTACACGCTACTCACCCTCCATCTATATTACTCGCATGCTTCAGGCCTTGCTCTCTCATCTCCCATGTCATACAAATCAAGTTGTTTTACCCTCTCATATACTAACTTTAAAATATTTTTTTTAGCCATTTTCCATATAATGGGGATAATAATATAAACAACCAAATGTGCTAGAAGCAGCCGTATGTTTTCACTGCTTCTCTCAAAATTCTAACACCGTGTTGTATGTGCTCTCCCATTTTGAAGTGTTTAAGAAATGTCTGATGCAAGAATCAATGCATGAAAATTCAAATATAAAACCTTGGTTTGCACGAACAGTTTGGATACAAAACCACATTTTAAAAAGTTAATGATCAGTACAAGAATGTAAAATATAGATACTTGCCATTGCAGATCTTTTGCATCAGAAAACCCAGCTCCTGGTTGTCATTCAGTACTTGCTAGGATACATCTTCTTCAAAAAATATTTAAGATAGTGTGTTTTGAATGCTTATTTATTCTTCTTTCAGTTAAACAAGACCGTTATATAGCAAACCCAGTGCTTTCCCTAGGTGGACACCTGCTCACCTGAATTGACTGAAATTCACTGAATTGATATAAACACAAAGAAACTTGTACCGTAACCAAGACACAACGTCATCGATGGAACACTCCGCAACCAAAAGTTAAGACTTTATACTAGTTAAGAGTGGCCCCATGCAGTAAACAAAAGAGGATGCTTACAAAACAGAACAAGCACACAAAGTACTCCCCAAACTACTCTCCCAGTCACAAATAGCATGAGATTCCTTGAAACAAAGGTGAAGTTTATGTATTTAGTAACCTCCACTGAACCTCTCTTCTATGATCTTACTCAGTGTTTCTCTGAATCCAGAAAAACTTCTACTGTCTCTCTCATTCAAGTGTTTCTTCACATCTTCAAAGAACTCCAATATGTGAAGCATATGGACTGTGAAGCACTGACTTGAAAAGAAAAATAAACAGCCTTGTCCCCAGTATATAAGACATGCTCATGCGTCCACTAATTCTGTATTACGGTTTCTATTCAAGTGGCCAATGGAGACATCAGGCTTAGCAGTACACAGTGTCTCCGATCTGGAACTCAGATATTGGCATTACATCTGGCATCCATCAATCCTCAAGCACAAGGATGGTTTGAAACAGAAGGTGACAAACTGCAGTTGACAACTTAACCATTACACCCTTCAGTTCACAAAGGCGCTCTTGTTGACAGTACTATTAACTTTGTTTATTCTTATCACATTATTTTCTCCGAAAAAATGGACTTGAGAAAATCCTAACAAAAAGATGTTTCCAGGACACTTTTGAAAGATATCATCTTGCTTTTAACATGCTCCCTTGCCTTAATGTTTAGACATGCCCATTTCTTTTGTCCCCCTTCTCAAGTCTTTCTTGATAGGTAAAAGGCTCATCTTACTGAAATATTTTTTCTGTGCTTCTGATAGGGTGGTATTAGATCTTTCCAGGCTACCTACTAATATTTAACTCTCAGTTGTTGTTTCGTTTCTTTTTAACAACTTTTCTCATTTTTTGTATATTCTCTTTGAATAGCTTTAAGAAGCTGTGCACCATTTCATCAGCTGCTGTTGCTGTATCCAAGCATACCACAGTCACTACTACTAAGCAGCACTTCAGCTTAACATTTTGAACCAGGTCGTACATGTTCCCCAGGAAAATGTCAAGGCCTACTTTCTCTCACTGCCTTTCTAATCAGCTGCTCCATAAAACCAATGGGTCTGTGAATTTAGTCTGTGTCACATCTCAGTGCAACTCTTACAGTTCTCTTACTGCTGTATTCAAACTTCGCAGCCTCACTAATTTCGCCGAAGATCCTGAGATCAGCATCACGCTGGCCAGTCTGCTGTATTGATTCATTACAACTTCTTCCTACTTAGAATGGAAAATTCAGACTTGAAATTCTATACTATTCATTGCAGCTGTCGACAAAAAAGTTGTGTTACTCAGCAGCACTGTTGATTCACTAATCTCATTTGCTTAAAGCATTCCCTAATTCAGAACACCACAGCACCATCAAAAAACCTACTGTACATTCACTAAAGTGCCCACCATTGTAATGCAGAGGAAATATTTAGGAATTTTAAATGATGCTACCAAAATATGTTATGTTCTGCAGTTCTGCTAAAGAGAACGATCTGGTGCAGGGCAGTAATGGATTTCAAAACTCAAATATCTGCAGCCCCGGCTAAAAGAACTCCTAACACCACAGCACAGTGATTGTTACTCCTCACTTCACAAGTATCTGACCTGCGTTCATCAATAAGCCTGTAACAAAACGATAGCTCACAAATACATCATTAATTTAATGTATTTTAACTTTTTACTAATGGAACCCACAAATATACCTGCACTTTTATGAGCCATTATATAAGTCAAAACATAAAGAGATGTGACAGACAATTCCTGTATGCAAAGTTCCAGGTCACTGATTTCTCTATAGATGTAGAATATTTTCTTCTATTTCAAACAAGCTGAGAAGTCGTCAAGTGTTTTAATGCATTAGAAAAGCTACTCAAAAAACTCCAGCTTGCTACTGCTGCAGACAAACAGCACCACACGGAGGAGAGCACCAGAAACAAGAGACAGGACAGCAGCTTCGTTTTGTGTGTAGTACTTAAAAATTGTTCCGTTTAAAGATAAAGCCTCTTTCTCATAAAAAGCCCAATATTCAACATATGACCTGCAAATGTCCTCCTTTCAAATTTTCCTAATATTTCAACAGCAAATTGCTTGTTAATTTCATGGTTACAGGAAGTAAAATTTTGTTCTGCTGTTAAAATAGCAGTTCGTTTGAATGATCATGATGGATACTGTAGTAAGTGTTTTGCATAGCAATATTTTCATGTTTTAATTACACACATATTTAGTAGAGCTCCTCTGATGTTTGTCACTGTCACCTACCAAAGGATCCATTTTTTCAGTGGTAATCTCAGCTCAGTCTGACAGGAACATTACCAGACTGATCTGACAAGAAAATAGCAAACAATGGGGGGGAGGAGGAAAATCTAATACTTGCGGGGAAGTTCTCCTGACTGAGGGTTCTTTTACATTACTTTTTCTGCTTTTGGATGCTTGCTATGCCCATGTCCAGGTGCCAGAAGGCTGCCCCATGCCGGACACAGCCCCAAGGCAGGGCCCAGCTCAGTCCAGCACCAAGCTGGTGGCGCCTCAGGGGAAACGTTCTGAAAGGGCAGAGCAGGCACAGGCCGAGGAGGAGGCCCAGGGCGAGGGAGAAGCAGCAGAGGGCCCAGGCCCCAGGAGGAGGAGGGCAGGAGGGGCTCCAGGCCCACAGGCAGCAGGGATTCCCCAGCAGCCCTGCAGAGCCCCCGCTGGAGCAGATCTCCACCCTGCAGCCCGGGGAGGGCCCACGCCGCAGCAGGGGGACATTTCCTGAGGGAGCTGAGGCCGTGGGGAGCCCCCGTGGGAGCGGGACTGAAACCAAAGGAACATCTTCATGACACCAAGACATAAAAAGAAGTTATTTTGTTTTTCTCTTGCAATGACCTTATAAAAAAATTGCAGTCAGAAATTGGAGGTGCTTGAGCGGGTCCAGAGAAGGGCGACGAAGCTGGTGAGGGGCCTGGAGAACAAGTCCTATGAGGAGCAGCTGAGGGAGCTGGGCTTGTTCAGCCTGGAGAAGAGGAGGCTCAGGGGCGACCTTATTGCTCTCTACAGATACCTCAAAGGAGGCTGTAGGGAGGTGGGGGTTGGTCTGTTCTCCCACGTGCCTGGTGACAGGACAAGGGGGAATGGGCTTAAGTTGCGCCAGGGGAGTTTTAGGTTAGATGTTAGGAAGAACTTCTTTACTGAAAGGGTTGTTAGGCACTGGAACAGGCTGCCCAGGGAGGTGGTGGAGTCACCATCCCTGGAAGTCTTTAAAAGACGTTTAGATGTAGAGCTTAGGGATATGGTTTAGTGGGGACTGTTAGGGTTAGGTTAGAGGTTGGACTCGATGATCTTGAGGTCTCTTCCAACCTATAAATTCTGTGATAAATTCTGTGATAAATTCAAAATACTGTGGTATAGACTCTCTATCTCCCCTAATGTGTTCATATTATGAACTAAATTCATTCGGTGTCACAATTCTAAACAATTATTGACAGAGTCTTGAGTACTTCTTCACTGATAAAGTATATCGTGGAGAAAACCGAAAAACAAGCATGGAAGTTCTGACTGAAAATCACAACGGGAACTCAAAAAGTTTAGTCAAGAAAATACAGCACACAGAACTTAACTCTCCAGTAAAACAACATTCTTGTAACTGTAAAGATGATAAAGAACTAAACCTTTTTGGATCTTCAAAACTATTGCTTATTCCACTCATTATAGCCGTGTAACCAAAAAAAAAGTTAAGCATTCAGTATTACATAGATGTCAAACTGACAGATTAACACTAATATTGCTTCCAATAGTTAATTTAGACTGCCTTTCCTAATATCCTGTCATTGGATCTTCTATTTTGTGTCCTTTTCAGGTCACTTGTTCTCCTGTCCCAGACCCTGTCCTCATGGAGACCTGCTGACTCAATCTAAAGACAACCAGTTTGTCCAAAACATCATCAAATCCCAGTTAAATAGAGGTGGTGAGCCATAATGAATGTGCCACTTTGACTGTACTCACCCTTTCCAGTTTGTCCTGGTTTCAGTTAGGACAGAGTTATTTTTCCTCCTAGTATCTGGTAGAGTGCTATGTTTTGGATTAGGATGGGAAGAGTGTTGATAACATGCTGGTTTGGTTGGTTGCTGCAGAGTGGTGCTTATATTAGGCCAAGGACTTTTCAGCTCCTCGCTCTGTCCTGCCAGCGGGCAGGCTGGGGGGACAGCAAGAGCTGGGAGGGGACAGACCCAGGACAGCTGACCCAAACTGGCCAAAGGGGTATTCCATACCATCTGACGTCATGCTGAACAATATATAGGGGTGGCTAGCCAGGGTGGGGGGCTGGCTCTCGGGGTTGGGCTGGGCATCGGTCAGCGGGTGGTGAGCAATTGCATTGTGCATCACTTGTTTGTACATACTATTATTATTATTATTATTATTATTATTTTCTATCTTAATAAACTGTCTTTATCTCAACCCACAGGCTTCACTTTCCCGTTTCTCTCCCCCATCCGAGAGAGGGAGGGGGGAGGGTGAGCGAACAGCTGTGTGGTGTTTAGCTGCCGGCCGGGTTAAACCACAAGACAGTTCCAGATTTTAAAGGAACTATTCACATTGTATATTTTTGATAGGAATTGAGGCTTTACACATCAGAAGTAGCAGAAGTTTGCAGGAGGCAGAAAAGAGAAGTATAAAGGGGACAAAGCACAGAAAGGCTTTAGAATTGCATTTGAGATGTGGAAAAATTAGTATATAGTTTAAAAGGTAAAATACAGACTAAAGAAATTAAATCCTCCATCTTTCAGAAGGTAACACACTTTCTTTTGAATGAGGCACTTGTATAATATCCTAACATTGCTGAATTGCTGAGCATTTTATTTCTGGTGAAACACAGAACTGGAACTCAGGCCCCTGCTCTTCAAACCTGGTAGTTTTCACAAACAGTGAAGTGTTAACTTTAATGTTTTTGCCAGATTTCATTTGGATCATTATATTCCAACTAACTACTCCCATAATTTCAAATGGCCAGGAGTCACCAAAATCACACTACACCTTAGCTCTGAGACCAGAACACAAGGAGCTAGGTCACTGAGATAACAGCCATAGATCAGCTGACAATCTTACGTGTCAGCAAAACAATTCTGTTTAGGATAATAAAAAATAATGAAGAGCTAAGACAATGTTTTTACAATGCTTAAAAGTATATGAGATGTCTGCTAACAGACTTATGTACAGTCTGTAGACTTCACTCATTAACCCACAAAACCTGAGTTTTAGTTTAGATGGTGGTTCCTTTTACAGGATTTAGTTACTAACAATAGTGCATGATACAAAAGCTGTCTTCCAAGTGTAGCTGCCCTCTGTAGTTTGGCCAAAGGAAATGCTCTTGCATGTGCATAATCTCTGTTTTCAGAAACAAGAGAGAGGAATTAGGATCTCTCTTCCATTTCCCTTGCACTGCAAGAAAAACGACAAGCAGAGAAGTACTACACTTCTTTCACGGAAAGAAGACAAATCATTTTAAAAGAAACTATACAAAATATATTTTAATGCCTGACCAGGTGCAAGAACTAGAAGTATTACATAGAACATCCCTGAAAATGGTTGAATTAAAAGCAACATAGCTGCTTAACATCTATTAGAGGAAAAAATCTGTTCAGCTTCACAAAAGAGTTAAAACTATGGTATCAAAAGTAAAATAACACATTAGAAAAAATTGAGAAGGGACAAAATGGGAAGTTATATTTTCAAATCACAGGTATTTTTTGTATCAGGAAGTCAATAAGTTTAAATCAACACTGCAGCAGAAGAGGTATGTTTTCAGTGTTTAAAATAAATAGGGCAAAACTAGGATTTTTATTAAGGAAAGAAAAAAGCAAGAACAAAAGCAACAGCAAATTTCTCTTTCTGAAATAAAACAGGAAATTTTAGAACTTACAGCACAATGATTAACATTATCAGTGATTTGATATACTATATCTGAAAAAGACGTGTAGGGAGCACACCAGGAAAATAAGAATAAAAAAAAAAAAAACTTAATAAATTGGTTTACCTGAGATTACTCTCAAGCCACATCTTGCATTGCCATTGTTGATATAAAATATCTTACTAAAATAACCCATCATTCATCTGAAAAACACATGTAACCCACTGAACCTGTGCGGCAGTACTTGTCATCCCACTATGCTCATTATTCAAGCTATAATCATTTTGCTGAAGAAGCTTCTAAAGCCCTCTCTGAGAAGTTAATACCTTTATCCCAGGGTGTATTAGAGGTACGTTGTTCGCTTTGAAGTAGCAAGATGGTATCCTGTTTATCTTTTGGAATAAATTAAAACCTAATGTAATATTCCAAAAGGTTGGTTTCCTTTAGTAAAGAGATCATCTCTCCGGTTTGTGACTGTACTCTATTCTCGATGCACCTCAAATTTACACTTCCATTTGATATCACGTACATAAAGCCATCCTTTCAAGGACTTCACTAAAATCAATCTTTATTTGCTGGATAAGGTCTCTCCCCATCAAAAACAAGATTTACCTTTTTCCTTACCTATATTTTACCTGTGTTTTTGGTAAGTAACACCTTATTCTGTCAAACATTTCAGTAATAAATGAATAACACATTTTATTCCTGGCATACTAGATTGACTTGCAAAGAAGGGGTTAGAGAAAGACTATAAACAAAATTTTAATATATTTCTTAGCTCCCTCTTAACACTTCTAACAAGTTATATTAAACATTTGCAGCATGACAGCAAAACTGATTGCTCTGCAATATGATATCTCTTATTATAAGCGTTTTACATTTTTATTATAACCGTTTTAAGAAAGCATGCTAATGCTGTATTTGCTGTAAATGCAATTCATTCATCTGAGACTCATCAGAAGTACCTACGCACCACTTAGAAAAGAAATGAATTTTACAGTGCTTTGTTCAAGTCCTGATAGGAATTCTTGTGTTCTGATAGGATATTTACATGAACACAAAATGATTTGGGGATGCTCACCTTGATACAAAAAAAAAAGTACAACTTCAAAAATCAGATATAGGGTCACAAAATACTGGGCTTTGTGGACTTTGTAAACCAGTTTTGTGTTTGCGACTGAGCTTTGATGAAGACAGAAGCAAATTCATCTTCTGTCTGTGGGCACCTTCATAGGATCTTTTTGATGGATTTCCTAGTCCAATATGGCTAGGAAATTTAAAATTCAGGCAAAAAAAACAATATCTGGAGTATTACTGATGTAACAGTTAATCATTAAGCAGGCTACTGAAAAATTCTAATTACTTCACTCAACAAAATTATATTGCCATGTTGTCACACTATTTTAAAGGTGCTCATCTTCAAAGCAAGTTTGGTTCAAGCTTTTCTACTGCCAATCCTGTCCTTTACATCTGGTATTTGCTTGACCTCTCATGTCTACAAAAAAAATGAAATCTTGGAGTAAACTGAGTTCCAAACCTGTTTAAATTTGCAGAATTGTGACATGTCATGGTACCTTGCAGAAGTCACAGCCTAAAGCAATACATTACAGGATGAACCCGAGCAGCACTGTGCAGTCTTGCACTGCAAATAGTACATTACTGTGCAGTCTCAAAACAAACAAACAAACAAACAAAAATAACCTCAGGGAAAGAAATTTGTTTGGAGAGGTACAAAGTCCCAAGGAATAAAAACACTCACACACATATCACACATGCAAGCAGGAAGAATGTGGGGTCTCACTGTCTCTATACATTGCTTAGTCTATAGAAGGCTCCAGCCTTGAGCTTGCTGCTGAGAAGACTACGTTATGAAGGTGCATTTACACTTTTGTGTTCAAAGCCTGATTCATCGCTCTTTTTTTCTATAGAATAGCAAGAATCTCGAGAGAGCTTCAATTTGTTTCATGTGCAAGTTAAAAAACAACAAACAAAAAAAACCTTTTTGCTTCTTCATGGTAGTAACTGTTTACCTGATCATATCAGCAACAAGAAAAATCTCATTACTCAATTATGAGCACACTGTTACAGCTGAGTCCACTAAACCTAGCTAAATATGTTCTTAGAAACCGCCAAGCTATCACCACTTTACAAGTTAAAAATGTTTAACGACGTGTAAATGGCTTAGCACCTACACCGAAATATGTAGCTTAGCCTCAAAACTCTGCAGAAGCACTGATCTCACCAGTTATACTTGGAGGGGCTCGACATCACTAAAGGATGCATTGCAGAAATTCTTTCTTTTCTGCAAGAAAATGTGCACAAGACAAAGCCATCACAAACAGCAACTGACTTTTCTTCCTATGTTTTCAAATTCACCAAGAGGTCTCAAGCTTAGGAATGTATTATCCCCATTTTCTGTCCTCAGTCCCCCCCCCAGATCCTCTGCTGATACAGTCTTTGCAACTTAAAAACAACTGACTTACAAAGGCACTTCTGGTTCAGAGTACACAGGTCCACAGGGAAAACAAACATATAGTGTCTTCTAAAATATTTATAACTGTAACAGTAATTATGAAAGAATGTTTTCATTTGCAGCAAATCATTTAATATATTCCATCCAAGGTGACAGCTTAATAAGATAACTGCTCAGGCAAACTGAATAACCAGCTCCATGTGTGTCACGCTCATTTCAAATTTAAAAAAATCAGTCTTCTTTGAATTAAAATGTCTCCATCAATATGCCAATTTTTATCAAAAATAACTGAACCAGCGCTCAGGGTATATTAAATCTTTCACAAGTAGCAAAAAACAATTTTAGAAACTTATACACGACGTATAAATAAAACAAACCCTGCGCCTTCACGTATCTTCAGAATATATGAAGCACTTCTAACTCGGCCTTGCTCAAAGTACTGGTAGTTGAAAACATACAGGCAATCCGTGTATTCCTATTAGCCATCTGCATCTCTGCAAGAAATATCTCTGCATAATAGTCAGTGCATTTAAACCATCCAGAAAGAAAGGAAAGGGACAGGAAAGGGGAAAGAAAAGTGGGAGGAAGTATTGTTCAGCTTCACCTCCCTGTTTAGCTCTGGAGTTTTACAAGTGGTAAACAATTCATGCAGTCGAAACTGATCATGCAAGTTAGAAAAAGCTCTGAATGAAAAGGAATTAGGAATAAATAATTCATCTATTCAAGACCAAAATATTTAAAAGACACTATGTTGAATTAAGATTCCCTAATCAATACCGCTATCAGCCTTCTTAGTTCAAACATGCACAGTGCAATCTTTGCATGTGTCAGTATTATGAGCTTTTTCGCCAGGTAATTAACAGAAAACAAATACGTGCCCTTTTGAATAAAGCCTTAAAATAAATTGCAACTGCATAGCAGCCGAGAACATCAACCCATTCTGCATCACAAATGAACGGTTTGCCCCCAGTCTCAAGCTGGATGCTCGTAGTGCACACTGACTATTTCTCTCATGGCTACAGCTTCTGAAATTCCAGAATTGTAAACATTTGATGAAGAATTCTACCATTGCTGTAATGACATTGTCACAGTTTCATCAACGAGTTCATTACAGCTGACAGGGAATAGCACAGAAGCACACAATTATATATGTTTTAACTTCAAATCATTCTGACATGAAAAACTTGCTGAATCAGCCATCCACCTCCAGAATGCCCGAAGCTGGTTTAAGGCTTTTCAGTCCAATTCCATGGACCTGAATCTGCTCCTTCCATGGACCATAGGTTTTATTTATAGTGTTGTTTCTTACAAATTCAGGGTTTTTTCCATCTGAAACAGCTCGGTGACTACAACTGAAGCACTCCCCACTCCAGGAGATGAATCTGGCTGTGCTCAGCCAGGCAGAGCAGGCATCTTCATCTAGAATCTGATTTTCCCCAAAATGACAGTGAGACATCTCTCCAAAAGTCATCAAGTGAAGTAGTTAATCAGCTTTGAATTAAACTCTAGCTGTTGCCTGTTTACAGGCTTCTTCTCCTACTAGCAAGACTCTAAGAAACTCGATAGAAAAGACCAAGCCACAGTTTTTAAGCAATTAAAAGTTGGATGCACAAAGAATAGGAATACTTTGCACGGGGGACAGGAGAACTATGAAAAGAGTTAGCATCGAAATAAAGAATTAAGCTTTTTTCTTTCTACGGCTTTCCACAACAGCCAAGTGCTAGAGATGATAAAATACAGATTGTGGGATTTCCATCAGTTGATCGTCTTCCAGCATGGCTGAGACATCGCTGCTCTGCAACCTGACCTTTGAGGCAGCAAGTAGAGACTATATGTTCTCTGAACGCCCCTTCCAGCTCTCCTTTCTGCGATTTGTCTAGCATTTCTTGTACAAACATGGACAGGAAAATTTATCATCTGCAACTGGAATGTTTATTTAAGACGTCAGTAACAAAATTGAGCACAAGCTAACTAAAATCCCGCTTTCTCCTGAAAACGTACTTTCTGTTCAGGCAGAATAGGAAGTTTGGTGGTTTTTTTTAAGGTTCTGATTATAAAAACCCTTCTCATAAAGCAGCATTAATAAGCGAAGCTATTTTATTTTAATGGCACACAGATAAAAGAACTGCATATTCGTTTTCTGTCAAGCAGGAATTTTAAAATAATTTGGGTTTTACTGACTTTCAGGTGTCAGCCACGGAAAGAACATCAACGCGTTGAGCAGCTCCAGAGCAGATAACCTTGCCTCTTCAGGAGAAGAAAGAAGACAGTCAGAGGAAAGTATAATGAGAAGCATTTTGTAGTAACGCTGTCTCCACATCAAGAATCCACTGTTTGTGAGGAAATCTGCAATTTTTCATGTTCTAACCTCTGAATACATTACTATGCTTTAACATTCATAAGATCAAAGTACCATCAAGTACCGGGAAACATCTCGCGCATCTGAAATTCAAACAGCAAAACTGAGTGTTACTGCTAGCGTTAGGTACCAGCTCGACGCCTTTCACTCAGAGAATGACTAATACAACCACCACGCACGTTTTTCTCATCAAATACACCAAATGGGTATTTTAACCACTAAGGGGGTAACGTAGCACTGCTCTGAGGAGTATAACTATACGTATACACGGCACTGGAGCACTGCCTTATTATTTTTATTATCAAAACCTATACAGTGCAGAAGTAAATTACGGCATTTTCAAGATGAAGCAGTATGAAAATGCTGTTGATAATACAGAGATGTAGCTGCTGGCTGGCCCACACAAAAGGTTCCCAAATAGGAGACAAAAGCTATTACTTCAAATACAAAAGATTGGGAAGCTTTTCAAACAGCACGTTACCACAGCACTGTTACCTTCCTTCTTAGCCTACAAAAACTGCATTTTCACCATTTCTTCCAGCATTTAAGGCCAGCTCCGATCCCACTTTAACGTTTGTCTCCATGGTGCATTCATCTGTGCTTTCAGCTGCTCTGTGAATCGCAGAGTAATTAACCTTTATTCAATACATTTATCATTCACTGACAAGTGCGGCATTTCTCCCTCCAGCCTTTCCTGAAAGAAGTGCTACTATTAGAGCTGCTACTACCAATGTATGCAAACAAATACTCTTCAAAGGTAAAGCGAGACACACAAACGTAAGAAGAAGCAAGCAAAAGGTAATTTTCACTAGCTCCTGTGATTTCTTTTTAATTAGGTCAGAAAATAACCTTCTTTACAGGTAATTCTGAGCACAAAGCGTCCGTGAGGATGTGTAAAAGTTTTAAAACTCCTTTTCTCTTCACTTTTTGCCACTGCCTAACCAGAACACAAGAACGTTTGCAATTTCTAAGCCCACTTTTTGAGCAAGTTGCAAATCACAAAGGTTTTATCCCTTCCAGTACAGAGCACTTCAAACATTACTCAACTGCATTCTTGCACTCACTCATATTCCACTGAGGTAAACAGGAAGAAAGATGGCCAACATAAATGTATCATAATACCCAAGGATGGGCAGCATTTTTATTTACTTATTAGGATAAATATAGCTTCCTTTACATAGGATGAGTCTTTAGAGTTACCTTCAAACTGAACTGGAAATTTTACAATAGATAAGGGGACCAGTAATAAATTGCCACCGGGGTTACTCGCATTGGAATATCCTACATGATATTCAAATCCACGTTCACATCCTACCTGAAGTCCCATTCCAAACCGGTGACCTACCAGTATAAACCATCTGCAAGACAGGATGCCCAGCTGCCTTTTCGTTTTCTTTTTAAATGAAGGAGATTTGGGGGCAAATGATGAAGGAAATTACAGATCCGTAAATAACTTCTAACTGGACAAATGGGCAGGAACCGTAACGGAAAACGCAATCAGTGGACAACCGTTGGATGGAACAGGATGGAATAGTCCAGGTGGAAGGGACTTCCAAAAGTCATCGGCTCCAAAAGCAGGCTGAATGGACTGAAGCAATACACTGGCAATGGGATACACTGGAAATGCTCAAACTTTATTTTGCCAGCAGAAATGACACCTGCCCAATCGGTTCTCCAAAGTCACTGTCAACGTGAGTAAGGATGAGTCTGTCCAAATTTTCCAACAGCTTCCTAAAAAGCCCTTAAGGAACCAAGGTACATGGGGTACGAGAAAAGGCTTTCCTCCCAGAAACCATGTGAACACCATGGAGGTGCTAAAAGGCCCTTTTCAACCAGTGTGGGTCAAGACAGCCCTGTGTCATCGGACGCTCTGCGATACAGTCATGTGGACACAAAAAGGAGCTGCAAAATAGTGTAAGTTTTACCAATAATACGTTGATGTTGCTTAGTATTCCCACCAGACCAACCGAAAACCAGCCATTTAGAGGAGAAACTAACACCACTGACGGCACCAGGAACGAATCACGTGAGGAAATTCTGTGATGATGAACGCAAAGCAACTTATTGTAGAAAATAGTAACAAATATATTAAGTATCTGAAAGCAATTACTGGTTATAAGTTACAGCTTGATCATTGCGGGCAGCTCTCCAAAAACACCTGCTCGGTAGCAAGCGAGTTCCAAAAGGAGCGATTAAATAGACCGGGACTCTTCAGGTAGAGACAATCGAGACGCGGTTTGAAAGCAGTCAGTCAAATAATAAACCGTGTGCAGCACATGAATGCGCAATGACTAAGCCACCATTTGGGGAGCAGGGCGAGGGGGGAAGGAGGCTAAGCGATATAATTATTTGGCAGCTAACGGATCCTACAACACAAAACAATTTCGGCAGAGTACTTCAGAGGCTGTAAAACAAAAAGGGGGTTGAAGTTTTCACAGCAATGTAGCCGCAATGGTAGGGTTTAAACAAGATTGATCAGCTACACCCGATGCTTAATGAAGCCAGCAGCCAACTGAACGCTGAAACCTGAAAAAGTGAAGCAGAAAATAATCCCTTTTTCTTTTTTTCTTTTTTCCAGCTTTTCATAACATTTCCATGAATAACTTACGTTGTTAGCAGCCAGTATTAAGGATACAATACCAAGCTAGGTGGAGCTTCCTTAATTCCAGCTGTTCTTATACATTCTTCGGAACCATCCTGACAGCAACCTGCTTTTCAAGGATGCTTGGCATAGAAAAGCCAAGCCATTAATAAAAAAAAAAAAATGGCATAATGGCAGTAAAGAATTTCTTTTTCTGTAATCTTGCGCCAAGGCACGACTCACCGCACAGAACCAGTAGGTCACAACCAACCAGACCGATACGGAATGATAAATAAAAGTAGAACTGCATCTCCACGCTTTGGTGTGAACGTCTGCTTTTTTTTCTGAAAAGCTGGTCTTTAGAAATTCATGGCCACGTTTCCCAGGAGAAAATGACCTCTCAACTTCAGTTTAACTTTATATATGATTTAAGAATTAAGGAATTCTACTGTCCCCCAAAACTTAGCATGAAAAAAAGAGCCCTGGAAGGAACCAGGCTGAAAATGCTGCACAGGCAGTAGTGTTTTCTTGTGGTTTTGCCTTCATTAACTAGGAAAACAAATTATTACTTCCTTCTAGTTTCCCGTTTTCTGCTTTATCAATAGCATGTCTAAACTTTCTTATAAAAGATGAACTAGTAAATAGCATTTAAATGAGGTATGCCTAACATTCTTACCAATGGCATAAACCAAGTCCTAAAAAAGACTGTATAAATGTGTGTGTTTGTGTACTACTTGCCAACCTAGAAAACCAAGGAGCAAGAAAAGGCAGTTGAAAAGTTACTGCTTACCACAAAATTTCCATACTAGCTAGCTTATAATCTCTAAAATGGAAATCTGGTTGCTGGGTGCTGCTCGGCACTTCACGAGATGGCAGCTCCTACATCTCTCTGCAAAAAGGATCGTGTTTTGACACAGGTGGTGGACAGGGCTACTTTCTCTAACCTTGTAAGAATTTGTCTGCTGAAAAAATACTACTGTTTTGTGTCAGATAAATTACTTTTACCTTGGTAAAACAAATACTTCTTGCACTGATCTGCTTACACAGCACTTCTGAATAGACAGTATTCTTGGCAGCTCTTTTATCTAGAAAAAAAGATGGATGTCCTTTTGTTAAGGCTATAAAAATTAGTTCTTTGTACTTATGACTCAAATTTTTCCAAAGAAGCTTACTCCTCTTTCCCATATGGGAACATTCAGCTTTCATCAGCAGTGCTACCACTAATGATCCTAAAACTGACAGTCGAAAAACCATGATGAGTCCTTACAAGGAGCCCAGCAGCAATTATCTTCTCTTAACTGTCGATGGAGCAGATAGATGCTGAACTGGCCACAGATTTCCAGACAGACAAGAACTTGCTAATGATGGATTCTCGAAACTCTCAAGCATGGGACAGGGGGATAACCGAGCTTTTGCAGGGTTTCTCTTGCAAGATAACATTTTCAAGTTCTGCGAGGAAAAAACTGTAGCGGGGATCTCAAGGTGTCTGGCAGTGAGGATATGGATGTCAAAATGTCAATGTCCCTATCAGGGGATGTACAGTCAAAAGTTTTACAAAAACCATTAAATAAGCAGTGACCTTAAAGAAATCTGACCTGGCCGTCCATCAGTCTGTTTTAGCAGACCGGCACAAAGTGAAAGGCTTTGGGGACATTGGGCAAAATACCCAAGAGCAGCGTGAATACCCATACCTGCAGGGCGAGGGTCGTGCACCTCCCTTGCTCTTCTTCTTCAAAGGCTGGGCGTTAGAGGTTTACAGCTTCCTCTGCAGCATCTGGTACTTGGATGATCTGGCCCCTTGGGAGAAGACTTACGGTCCCAATTTAAAGGAAAGGCCATGATAAAAGTAAATACTCGCGTATGATTCATCAGATTAAGGAATAACAAGAAAAATAAAATGAAAAAATAATTTAAAACTCTCTTTAAAAAGACTTCCTGAAAGCAAGAGACAAAAAGAATGGTTTTCTCTTACACCATTGATATTTTCTTAAAAATCAAATCACAAATAAAAAATCAGGCTACCAGAAAAAATGGGCAATTCAGATTACCAGAACCTCATTTTTCACAGAGGAAAGCTTTCCAAATTTGTATATGCTATATATTTGCTAACAGACACCAATACAAGTTACAGTTAGAATAAAAATTCCAGCTGCTGTTAAAATAATTTAAAAAAAAAAAAAACAGAGAGAAGGACAGCAGAGGCCACTTGACCCCTTCACAGTACGCATCCTTCTCTCATCTGCAGGACATGCACCCTGTTTCTTTCCCGTTGCATTTTTTTGTGGAATGGGGCGTCTCTAAATAAACAAGACCAGAAAAACAGCATTAGGAAGTCCAAAGACTTGTCTCGAAAGTCAGAATTGTGTTCATAATTGTGCGCGTTGTATACCCGTTTTAAAACAACTCCCCAAAAAATCGCCACAGGAACTAGTTGGCACCTGCCGAGGAACATTTTGTGCATTACATTTCTACTTTGTCCAATTACATATAAAACACACCTAAGTGAGATTTGCATGGAAACGGACGATGCTGTGCACGTACAGGTGGCATTTTTGATGTGCAGCTCCAGTAAGGGAACTGGACACCCCTTTATGGAGTGAGTCATATTTTAAAGAGTAAAGAGAGTCAACAATTTTAGCCTTGCAGAGATTTATATATATATATGTAAGTTCAACTCTCTCTTAAATTCTAATTCAAATCCAGGGGTTCTCCCAGGTATTTGCTAGAGACCCGTAGGCATTTAATTAAGTGCTACAAAAAAACCCTGTGTCTACCTCTCAGCACAATGCGGGTCGGAACACTGTTGTCTGCCACCCGCATTTGTTAATAACCGAGCTATGGAAATTCTTGCTTCTTACATGGGAAGAAACTAATATACCAAGCAGAGGATGAATGAGAGCACCTCAGTCTGCGAGGCACGGCTTAGGAGTTCTCTATCTGAGGTACACAAAGGCTTTTTTAGGAATCCAAACAGAAGAAACCAGCCTCAAAGATAGTGCTCTTTCCGAAAGGCTGTATGTGCGTTCCACACAGAACACTAAATAGAGGAAGATCCATTTCGTATCACAGACACACTCTTAGTCATTGGAATTCAATACGTCTGAAGACAAAGCCACAAATATGACATTTGTTGTAATCAAAGTCAGCATCTAGTCCATAAAGTTAAAGCGGAAAATTGCATTTTAAGTGAACATTAGGAAATATGATTGGATGCTTCTTCTTTCTGGATATCCAAAAAACAAAAGCAATCTAAGCCAAACATCATATGCCATAACAACCAAAGGCAGTTACACCTTCTTGAAGAAACAAATTCCTACCTTCTCATCTTTTCCTTAGTCAACTAGCTTCATCTGCTGCAGTTAGGATGAGCTCTAGCCAACAAACTCTTAGCCAAAACCCAATTTCAGTCACACACTGATCATCTAAAAAACCTGACCATCTGTGTTTCATGAAAAGGAGATGTAAAAATGAGTATTAGCAACATATTGATGAAACTGAAAACCAATCTGTCACACTCTCCTTTGCAGTCTCGCATGAAAGGCGAGGTTGACAGGAATCTCAAAAATTCCATGGGAAAACTTCTGGAAGAGAAGAAACAACTGCTTCAAATCTGCCTTAAATTTGCTGAGGATGGATTCTGCTTCTGGACTGCTGATCATATAATGGACACTATCAGCCTCATCAGCATCAGAAAATCAGCCGTCTCATCCCAGAAGGCAATCGAGTTGGTCAGCCTTGGTCTGCACTTGTTAAGTCCACGTTGACTGTGCTCAGTTAGCTTCTTGTCATTCCTGTGCCTAGAACAGTCTCCGTTATCTCCTCAGGAACTGAAATGAGCCCAAGCAGCCTATAAAACCCCAATCTGATTCTCATCTTTCTTTTAGGGGGGCAGTCTCTTCCAGTCATCCAGGAACCTTCTTGAAATGCCAGTCTGGTTTCTCTCCGTGTCCCTTTAATAGGAAAAACACCATGTCCTCCAACAGCCTGCCACCTCAAAATCACATCTGGATGCCACCTACAGAACGCTATTCAACAATAAATTCTTTCCTTCAAAGTTCTCCTCCTTACCAACACATTTTTCATGCTCTTTGGGGTTGTCTTCACAGCTTTTTGGTCTTTACCGTACCTTCAGATATTTTTCATTTATTTTTCCGTACGTGCCAAGACCAAACACCAAGTTCTCCCACTTTGGGTGCACACCCAACCCCCTCCATACACACCCAGAGGTAACAGGTATACAGGTACAGACGTTCACATTGTGGGCATGACAAGCCAAGTTCATACCTGCTTTCCTGCTGTCCTACTCATGGATGTTAACACATTATTACATTCCCATCTCATTGAAAAAGCCTCAGCAGGTCTGCAATACAGTTCAGACACTGCAGCCCCGCACACCCCTCACTTTGCAGCACATCCTCTTACGCTTTTACTCCAAGCACTTCAGGAACACGGGCAGCTTTAATCACAGTGACCTTCACTCTACTACATAACATAGGTTATGGCATCATATGGTTAGGAATAGTAAATCTCACAAATGTGAGATGTTTTGAGACATACATCATGCAAAAATTCTTCTGCCAATCAATTACTTTTTCTTTTCATTGAAGCAGAATGGCTATTAATCACCGGTGTGACATTTTTCCTGCTCCTTCTTCCTCCATCTGAAGGCAAGTACAAAAAACAGGATATAAGGTTCTTATTTGATTTTCACAAACCTTACCAAGGGCCTTGCACCTTCTAGAAACCATATCAAAACTGTGAGTAAGCATTCGCGGCGTACCAAGCCATATTCAGTCTATCTCAGACTGGATTTCAGTCTGTTCTTTGAAACACAATTTTCCCCGAACTCATTTACATCCCAAATGTAAGCTGGATAACTGCTTCATTTGTGTGCACAATGAGGCACATCGCAATTCCAATATAAAACTAGAAAGACAATTTTCGGTATGATTGACATTTCTGGTGCAAAATTTGAGCAGTGAAAAGAATCCGGGTTTGTATTTGTTCATTCCTCATCAACTTCACAATTACAAGACACCAGCTACTTGCCTGAACTGATTATGAGAAAAGTTATTCCCACCACGCTGGCGAAACACAGCTCCTCCACCATTCGTAAAAGCATCCACATTACTTCAAAACTCTTTGAAAGTTCAGCTGGAAAACTGTGCTACCCAATTTGTGCAAGGAAGTCCAAATATTAAGTAACATAGCACACGACTTTTCTTAACTTGTTCGATAACTGTAATGCTTAACAGAGCGGTAAGTAAAAACTATGAAAAACCTTAAAAATGGAAAGTTTTCTCTAAGCAGCCAAACCAAACAACCTCGGCTTTTGTGTCTATGATATATCATAAGCTGCTTTATGATTTACTGGCTATCTTGTGAACTTTTCCTTATTTTGTAATTAAATCTATTTGTTACATCAGAGTCCTGTTGCTCGTTTTCTTAATGCGAGGCTTATCTTAGTGGAACAAACCCAAAATTCAAGTAGCTCTGCATCCTCCAATGGGCAGCAGTGCCTGTTTTAAGTAGGATTGTGACGAGGAAGGCAACAGAATGGTCATTACTCATTTTTTCCTCAACATTCAGCCAAGTTTTTAAAACAGGCATGGCACTAGGGTCATCTGAGGGGCTGGAACCAGCTGGTGTTTAAGGTCATCCAACCCTAGCCTTTCTCTGATCCTTACAATAGCTGCCTATCAAATCCAGCTTTCCATTTCACTCGTTCCATGTCGAACCTGTCTTGCCCTTCTTAACTTGGTCTCTTGCCCTTCCACCATTTGGCAGCGGTGAGTTTTACAATTGAAATTCTGCACATTATGAAAACAAAGTTTGTTTCGAACTTCCCCTGGTAAATTCTCCCAGCTACAGAGATCGATAATGCTGACATTATCTGCTTCAAAAGCCCCAAATATTAATCTTGCCACATATTTTGCTACAAAGTTCACTTTATGTTCAATTTTTCAGCCAGGAATGATCTGTAATTCAGGCCCATGTCTAGCAGAAACGGATACGCTCAATGACAATGAAGATGTACTAAAAAACATATTGATTTGTTTATGATTAGGGTAGTTGTATAAAAGTCAAGAGAGCTTTTTTTTGATCTGTACTTAATGAATTCAAAGGCAAAGAAAAATTCACAACCGCTGCCCATGATTTGCAGAAGCCCTTCCCCCAGCTCCATAGAAGTAAGAGAGTAAAAGCAGACCTCAGCCATCTCTTTCCCAGCTTCCTATTTACAGCCCTACGGTCCAACCGCGTGCAAAACCAAACCCAACGAGGCCAAGATAACCCAAAGCCTTGCAGCTCCCCTGCCATAGAGCTCTACGTTTTGTCTTCTAGTGTCTTTGTCAGGCACGGTGCAGGCACATCGCCATGCAGCCACTGGACGCAGCTTTTTTTCAAGCAGGGACCTAACACCATGGCTCCTGTTGTATTTCCTTAAGACCTCTTCAGTATTTAGAGAACGAATAACGCAGTCGAGTCCCAGACCGTGTTACCGCCCAGCAAATATTCCCCTAAGCAAGCTGCAGGAGCTTCGACTGCTTGGGTTTTAGGTCCAAAAGGAGCAGCCAAGGGTCCTGCGAGATCCCTGGGCTCGCCCAGCCTCTGGGCCACCAGCCGTCAGCTGTGGCCACCACAGGAGGCGTCCACAGGGAAGAGCGCCTCCCAACCCCATGCTTGGGGCACAGAACCCAAAGGCAGAGCCAAACGAAGCTCTGCATATCAAATCCCACCGTTCAGCACACCAACCTCAAACGGAGGGAGATTCTGAATTTCTTAGAAAGCAAAACGCCACCCTCAGCAGCAGCACTCGCGACAGAGCCGGGAGCGTGTGGCTGCGTGTTCATAACCCAGATAAGTGTCTACACATTGGCAATCCGACACGAAACCACAATCAGGAAAGCCAAACCGCCGGCATTAAAAATAAATGCAGGCAAAACATAGCCTCATGGAGCATCTCCCACACCCAGGCTTCAGAACATGGAACACCAAAGGAGCTATTGTATTCCCCGAAAGAACTAAATACACCGATTTTCATTTTTTTCCGTGCCTTTTTCTGCACGTATGAGTTCTTTTAATATCACGTCTAGCTTTCTTCTTCCTTGCCGTGTGAAAACGCGTTAGGATATTGAAATGTTACTGAGCGTATACAGATGTATAGCTTCTGTCTGAGCGGCTAGGGGAATGGTAACCATGGTGCTGCTTCCAAGAATAGAATTATCATCTGTAACAGCACTCACGCTGTGGCAGTTGACAGAATGGTTATAAATATATCTATTAGCAGCCTGAGCTGAATCTTTAAACAGCACTATAGGGACAGCAGTTGGCTAAAAATAGCCTGACAATATTGCATTTGAGCACTTGTCCTCAGAAACACTTTGTCACACACACACACACACAGAGAATTTCAATGTTGTTTTTTTTCTGCACGAGGCTGAAAATGAACATCTGTGGCACCCAAGAGACAGACAGCGTGACATTTCGTGACCTCCCTCCCCCCCCTCCGTAACGCTACAAATAAAAGCACCGCGCCGAGATCTTGAAAAGGCTGCTCCAAAACGCGGAGGAATGCCTAGAATTCAAAGCACACGAAGCAAGGGCAGAACCGAAAAACAAGGAAAAAACAAAAAACCAAACGTGGCAATCAACTGCACACACATCACGTGTCGGGGCTCAGCTCCGTTCTCATACACTTCCAGATAACTGCAGGAGGAAATGATGCTTACACAGTTGTTGCTCACAACTGGAGGAGCTAGCGTTCAATATTAATTAAGGGAAAAGTGTCTGAAAACAGATTTCTGTAGCCATGAAGTCAGACACGCATCATCCAAATAAATAAATAAATAAATAAATGTACTTTTCATTTCCTTTTGTCGGTGTTTTAATCATCTCACCGTAAAATGTTTGTGCCCACAGCTGAGAGCAGTGCAGTAATACTAATGGGGCCGTGTAGGGGGGGCTGGTAAAAACAAAATCAGGATGGGGCTGATGGAAAATAAATAAATAAACAAACTTCCTTTAGTATTCAGGAAAACGTCTACATGTCTTTAAATTATCAAATGAAAACAGAGGCTGCTAATTTCCTCATGAGCAACTGTACATTGGAACGCATGGAAGTTCAAAAAAAAAGATAACATGAGGTGATTTTTGCTTGCAGAGTAAATAATGTCGTGTAACAGAATATTTTAGCTGAGGAGTCGTCTCTGGAGGTCTGCTGGTACAAGCCTCTCCTCCACGCAGGGCTACGTTAGGTGAGAGCTGGTGACAGCCTGAGCACATCTCTGAAGATGGAGGCTGTGCGGCATCTCTGAGCAACCATTTTGTGTCCGAGTGCCCTCACTGTGAACAAGAATCTTCCCAATATTCGACTGCAATTTATGTTCCAGCTTGTTTCTATCCTTTCTCTTTTATTTTTTACTGTGCACTTGCGAGAGGAGTCTGGCTCCCTCGCCTGTACACTCACCTACCACGTACCTCCCTTTACCACCGGAGATGGTAGCCATCCATTTTTCTCTCCACGTCTCATGGATTCCAGGGCTCTCCACTGGACTCACTCCAGCCATGTCCACGTCTCTCTTGCACCAGGGAAGCCACAAGTGCCCTCTGTCCTCCAGCCATGGTCTCACAAGCGCTCAACTCTATTGCCTGGAGTACTGTGGTGTAAGTATTTAATTTTATTTTAGTGTCTACCTGAGTATTACGTTTCAGTTATAGGGTTTTAGCAGGTATTACCTAAATTCCAAACAAGAAACTAAATTTAAACAAAGTTGAAAGCACACTGAATTTGTGTTCTTCACCGGTAAAGGCTACAACTTCAATGTACACTGCAAAAATGCAAGTGAAAACAAGACACTAGGAAAGAAAAAGCAGCTCTCAGCCAAAATGAGATACATGTTTTAGAGCAGGTTTATATTACACTTCACACCTTTTTTGAAGATTATTTGGGGATGAATTACAGTTTACACAGAACAACTTCCATGAGTTGTGTCCCTCTGAAAGCCTTTTTCTTGTAAGACAACCTGTCATGAAAACTCAAATACTGAAAATTAAGCTATACCGGAGTCAGAGACTAATACTCAGGCAAGGAAATTGGTCTCTTGGGATAATTAGAATTACTGTTTTCATAAAGCACGTAGATCAACTCGATCATTGCAGGAAACTTAGGGTGCAAATATCATTAACACTTCTACATGGATTTTATCAGCTACATTATCAACTATACATCCGTCCTCTCTTCAAAGTTAAGCCACCTCCAATCTTTTTTCTGCAGCTGTCACGGAGGACTTGCAACACGTTGCTTATACTGCAACTCTGAACTTCTGAAAATGTAAGCAAGTACTGACACTACTGCTCCAGCTCTCTTTAGGACATCTGTGCATCTGCCGAGTGATGTTACTGCCACCGGGATTTTTCCTGAATGAGTCCAAGTGTGATGCTCAGAAAAGGGAAGCAATGCCTGACCTGGTTAGTTATTTTTATTCAAACAGAAAACATCATGACAAAATAAGGCGTTAGAATAAGCAGCACCTTACTAGCCTTCTTTTAAAATATTTTTGGGGCCACCGAGTCTTACAAGTCCAATAAAAATTAGGCTAAACCCGTGTGTGAAAGAAAGCAATTTCTTTTCCACATAGCTTCAATATTTACCATAAGAATGCTTTTATTCCAATGGAGATAAAGGGTTTGATACAAGTTCCAGTTAAGCTTGTGCCACAGATTTAAACCAACTGTAGGATACCACTGTATGACCCTGTTCTGGTATAAATCTTTGATCACGGAGCATTTGACTCTGAGCAGAGTGACCGTGTTTTCCTCAAGTGGTTTGTTCCATGTATTCTCTCCGAAGTACAAGAAAAAGAACAGAAGTTTTCTGGATTTATTATAATTTAATCGGAGAGTCTCAAATTAATGCTCAGCAATTATCAATTGGATGGCTCAGTTTACAAAAATGGTTTTGCTTGGATAAACCAGCAGTTCCTAAGCACTAGTTGCTGAAGCTAAAAAAAGTACAGTTAAAGTTCAACACAGAGGAAAAAAAAAAAAAACACTATTCAATAAAACAACTTCAGAGACAGCAACTAACATTTATTCCAAGATCTAGCTGACTATATTTACAGTTGCCTGATTTAAATTTCAGTCACAGTGCCATCTGGTGACTATTTATACTCATACATTTTAAATAGATGGTATGTTTTAGGCTCATCCAACTACCTCTTGTCATCCATTACCCTGTGTTAGCCTCCACATCTCTCCTGTCTTAAGTTTTACCTGAAGAGGAGGACAGAAGCAATTCTCTATGAAGCCAAAAGGTACAAGATTTCCAGTTTGGATGTTCTTCTTGCAAAACTTGAAAGTGTGCTAGGAACACAGTGCACTACATGGTCAAAGTACACATTAACCACTACATCTTATGAATATTGCTATAAATAATAAGGTTTCTGTTGATGAGAATGAACAGCACGATCTCAAGACTGAGATAAACGGAAAGGTATCCTTTAGATATCCCAGAATTTGGCCTCTAAGAGCCAGCTATGCAGAGAGAAACACTGCTCAACTTTGTTTTTCAAGTTCTATTGCTAAAATTACCATAGTTTTAACTCAAAAAGTAGTGGCAGATAAACAGTTTTTGTGAAGATAAATGAGAATCTGAAGTATAAAATATATTGATCAGTTTGTGTTCACATATGCAAAACCAAATAGACTTCCCAGGCTCATTTTATATTTAATTTCTCTTAGAACAATTTATAGAACCGATGAATGAAGTTCTGACACTTTGATGAAGACAGTAACATGGGAGAAAGATTTCTCATATTGGTGTTGACCTCTATTTTGTCCCCTTCCCCAAGCTCACAACAAATAGTCCCGTTGTTACTCACCCTTCACCCCTTCCACAACAGGACGAGCAACAAGCCTATAAAATAGATTGTGTTTGTCCTTTCATACCTGTCGATGAAAAAGGACCATGAAGAGAAAAGCTCCATTATCCGTGGTAACATTTTTCCTCAAGTGTTTTTCTACAATACAAATGTGCTGTAAGAAAAATACCTGGTTGGAAAGTAAGGGCTTAGAAACATTTCAGCCGTTAACTGTTACGTGAAAAAGACAACAGCTATTGAACAGAAAAACCAAGTAGGTTTCTCGCTCTCGTTCCTTCCCGTATAAAAGATGCCACGCGACACATTTCAGTTTTTCAATAATCATCAGATCTCAACCTCATACAAAACAAGCCGTGTGTACTTCATGAGTTAGTTATTAATACTTCTTCCATTCTCAGTAATATTCTCAGTCATGCAGAAATGCTGTTCAAAAAAAAAAACATCTAAACCAATAGTTCTGAAGGTTTCGGTGCAAGAAGCTGTTCAATTTCCAAACATTGACCCAGTAAGTTGAATTATTTTGAGCATGCTATGCAGGCCAGTAATTTCTGATAATATTTTCTTTCAGTAAATGAAATTGTTATTTTTTTTAACACTGCTTCACGTTTTCTAGAAAATGGTTCACACCCGAAGATACAAGTTTTGTTTTTCAAGGGTAACGTAACCTATTCCTGACAATGAGCATACAAAATTACATGATGAGCTGGGGGGAGAACCCATCTTTCTGCAGGAATATTAATTCAACTCATCAGTTAATATTCTAGAGTGCCAGAGAATAATTTTCTATTCACTTGATTGAACACTGATTAGTCACTGGAACCTACGCCCACCTGCTTCATGTCCTGATCGCCTACAATAAACTTCATCTCTTCATCTCATCTACACTGGAAACGTGGAGTCCTCTGACCACCGTGCTGCCCTGGCTGGTAACGGGCCAGAAATTGCATTTCTACTGCACTGCACTGAGCTCACAAGGCCCAGGGGATGCTGAAGCAACCTGGTAAGCTTCTGTGGGGAAATGGCACGCTTGGTAGACAAGGGGAGAGCAGTGGATATTGTCTGTCTGGACTTCAGAGAGGTTTTCGACATTGTCCCCAGTAAGATCCTCATAGAAAAGCTGTAGATGAGCAGAGAATGAGGTTGACCCAAAACTGGCTGAACAGCCAGGCCCCATGGGCAAAGACCAGTTGCACAAGGTTTAGTTGGAGGCCAGCGAGCAGTGGTGAACCCAGGGGTCAATACCAGGTCCAGTCCTGTTTAATATCCTCATTAATGATCAAAATGATGGGGCAGAGTCAGCTCAGGGTCTGAGAGACCCTCGGAAAGCCTGCAGATGATGAAGCTGGGTAGAGTGGTGGATTCACCAGAGGGCCATGCTGCCATTCAGAGGGCACCTCCAGAGGTGGGCTGGCAAGAATCTGAAGTTCAACAAGAATCACAAAGACCTGAACCAGGGGGGGCACAACCCCAGGCACCGGGACATGATGGGGCCACACAGCTGGGAAGTGGCTCTGCAGAAATGGACCTGGGGGTCCTGGTGGACACCAAGCTGGACATGAGCCATCAAAGTGTCCTTGCTGCTAAAAAGGCCAGTGGTATTCTTGGTAGCATTGCCATGGCATGTAGGAGCCTGTACTGAAATGGAGAATTGGCCTCCTAAGAGTGTAGTGCCCTGAGTCAGGGTGAGTATGGTCTTGAAAGTGAGCCTCTTGATCCTGTTGTTGTGCTGATGGCGTTAAGCCAATGGGTCTTCTGCTGTCACCACAACGTTTATGGAAAGAGAGCACCGTTAACAGGAGATACTGGCTGAGTCAACCCTACAGAAGTGTACTTTTATAGTAGGGGAAAACCTACTCAAAATCCCTCTTCTGCTTAATTCAAACTGAGCCATTCCCAGCCACTGCCATTACTACCGGCCTCCTCACTGTACCGAGGCATCGGTATCAATTTATAAGAAAAATCTCCCTCTTGACAAGAGAAATTTACCACAAAGCCATTGCCACATCCCAACCACTACGTCTCAAGTAAAATCCCAGCATTTGAACATTCAGCACAACGACACAGGGTCAAAATTAGCTCTCAATACTTCTACCCAGTAGGAAGTGTTTAGAAACTATCCATAACTATATATAAGCTGTAAAATAATGTAAACCCGTGAATGATATATACCTGTAAAACTTTATCTTACCATCTTAATCAGTAGAAAACCAATCCCCAAATTCATATTAAACTAATAATGGTGTTTGTTCATTTGTTTTTAACTCCACTACCAAGTTTAAAACTAGAAAATAGGAACACTGGCAGGCCTAGTTAGGCACACCACTGAAACAGACTGCTGAAAATAAACATATTAAAATGCTCGACTTAAGCTTTCACCTAAATAAGCATCTACAAAAGTAGCACATTTTCAAGCATGTGCTAAACAGAAACAGCAGCAGCCAACTTTCAATTTTAAATGAACAAATTTGTAAACTCGCTCAGAAAGAAGTAAATTAAGAACTGTCAAAAGTGACAACTGAAAGTAGTAGAGCTCAGTATTTTTTTTCTAAATATAAAACAGGACTGGAATATCTTCAGTTTCATTTATAAAAGCTAGCTATATTTTTCTTCTTTTAAATCTACCTATGTGTATACAATTTTAACTGGCATTAATCAGTTTTAAAGTATGTTTCATAATGCTGAATTCATTCACTTTATCTGGCAATTTTCACATGATTTGTAGCTTCTGTGGCCCCAAACCTCAGCCCCAGGTTAGAACACCGAAGGCACTGCTACATGTATTCAATCAAAGTAACATGATTTTGCAGGGAAAGCACAACCTAAGGATATGACAGAAATAAAAGCACAAAGCAACAGAACCTGAAGACTCCATCAAACAATAATCTGTAAGCAGGTAGCCTTCATGAAGATCCCTCCAAATATCGGCAGGTCCAAATACCACTGCTACACACCGAAGCATTTTAATTACCCATGTATTCCTACTGTATGCTTATAAACCTTTGTTTTCCTTGGGCTTTTTCCCTGCAGAGTGTAAATGTAGAATCATAGGATGGTTTGGGTTGGAAGGGATCTCAAAGTCCACCTAATTCCTTCCCCCTGCCTGTCAACAATTAAACTATTAACTTTGTGGTGACTTTGGGAAAATTGCATTTTGGGGACACGGCAAGAGGCTTGATTTTCAAAACGATTTCTTTAAAAGAGGCTCAGATTCCAGTCAAAAACCACACCAGAAGTTGCTGGGATGCTGTGATAATTTAAGCTGAATTTTATCCAAATAGCATGCAAGTTTGGGGACGACATAAGGATTAACACGTTTAACACTTGCCAGGACTGCCGTAACACTGAAATGTCCTCTCGAATTAATTTCAGAGCAGGTGCATCACTTTTTCAAGGGGTTTTCAAGAATGAGCGCTGACACACACATCAGTTCTAACGAGACTGCTTTCAAAAGGCCAGTGACAGAAATAGACAGTTAGCCAGCATGTATTGACACCGCTGGTATTTTTAACGTGACACTGTTATCACAACAATGATACAGAACTAGGTAAGTTTCAGAGCCACAGCCTCTTCAAGCCACAGGCTCTTCAAGCAAGTTATGCAGGGGAAAGGGAGGAGAAATGTTGACAATTCACAGTTATGTTTATCCGTAGTTAAATTCATTTTGTTTTTATTAGAGTTAAAAGCCTCTAGCTGTACAATAAACCTTATTCCTTCTAGGAGATCAGATTTCTTTTCACTTTTTGCCCTAAATATTTATTAAAGATGCAGGGCGGCAATTTGCTGCGGATTATATGAACATAAACTGAAAGACAGACCTGAATAAATGTCAGTGGCAGGGAAGCAGGGGAATTACTGAAAGAGTAACGATCACAGTCATTTTAAGAACTTGGTCACTGTCATGGGATACAAAGAAAAAGGCAAATAATATTCAAATTGCCATATTTTTACTTTTTATTTGCTTTGCAGTGATCTTTTTTCACACGGTAATCGGAGTTAATGATGGCTAAAGCAAGGATAAGCACTGAATAGATGACCTGAAGGGAATAAGACCAGTCGATGAGAAGCACCATCCCCACACCGCCAGTTCAATGAGAAAAGTGCACCTTTGTCTCCTGATACATAAACGTTACTCAAATTAGTAACAATGCACACACTGGAGTCAGACACAGGGCAAACCTTAAGGTGTAGCCCTATTTAATAGGACAATAACCAGAAAACCCTTTCTTATATTCCCGTATCTCGTCAATCTCAGTTCCTGTTTCTCTCACTGGAAGAAAGAAAAATATTCTCATAATACAGAGCATAACAGTCATTAAGACATACAAGATATCCCTCATTCTTCACCTTAAAATTCATTTAATGTTAGAGTTCACTCAACCAGTACTCCTTTCAGTTCAGATTTCCCCAGACAACGTCAGCTCCCCAAACCCCACCGCGTCTTCTGCCCCATATTAAAAATCCACCTTTGGTATTTGGCACAGCTGCAGCCAACCCCTCCAGATCCAAACCTACTCCAGAAGTAAAACGCTGCAGAGGAACCTGCAGAGCAACTCAAAAACTGCAATGTCTACTTTCTGTTTAATTGCTTTAACATCCAAGATAGCCCTGAACAAAGCCCCCAGGATGATATGGAAATCTCTTGGCAGAATCTGCTACTGTTCTTCAAGGCTTTCCTAATTCATAAACAACAATAAAAACTAAATCCAGCAACCTATTTACACAAAGAAGTAGGAAAAACACAGTTATCCTGTACAACAAGATAGATTTGAGGCGTATTAGGTTAGAAGCATAAAAGGCCCTCTATAACTCTTAACACGTAGCCACCCAAAAGTGGGAAAAAAAGCTAAATGATCAAAATAAAACATCCCTTCCTTTAAGGAAGGAATACTTCAGGGAAAAAAAAAAAAAAAAAAAAAAAAAAAAAAGAGGTTAGAGAAACTGTGAAACTGTGTTGAAATGTAGCATTGCAAGATATTCATACGCCAATCCATCACATTTGTTTAGGGTAGTCCAAGACTAACACTCCAGCCTGGCTGACAAAATGGTAATGAAGTGTTTCACTACACTGCCGGCTTCAACCACTGGAGCACAAACCAGCAACAGCTCCTCATTCTGCAGCATTCCGAGTTGTTAATTTCAGCTTCTTCAGAGCCCTCTTCTTGTCTTAGAGAGCGAGTTTACAAAGAGCATTTTCCAAAGTCTTCCTCATCCTCTGGCCTGAAGGTTTCTGCTTCCAAAAGAACGTTTCACTCTTAAAAAATTCAGATTTCCTGCAGGGAAAGCACGCTGAACAGTAACTGGGCTGCGTCGTTCCTTACTGAGATAGGAAAAATGGCTTTTTAACTCTTGTGAAGTCAATTACATTTTTAATCACTGAGAAGATTCCAGCTAAGTTTTCATTTTGGGGTTCATTTTTGCAGGGACGTGAGCCTGATAAGAATGCATTACGTTCACCATGTTCACCAGATCAGCTATTTTATTCCAGTGCTACACCAACTAGGAGAAAAATATTCAGGATTTAGACGTCCATCTGAAGATTTTAAAGAAGCTGTCTCATCTAACTCTTTTGTTTTTTGCTTTTTCTTACAGGTACATTCATGCTCACCCCCTGTTCAGGTGATTTTCAACTGTAATTGAGCATGTTCAAATACATGAGAAAATGGTGATTTTCAACCCCAGACTGAATGGCCTCATTGTGGTGCAGTCTAGGAATTTACGCACCATAAGAATTTTGGGAAAAAGAAAGGAAAAAGAAAACCACACGCAGACAAGCAGGGAGACTTTGTTGAACCTAGAAAGCAAGCCAAAAATTAAGATGTAAGATGAGGCGCAGAACAATCTCAATTACAGACTGACTTCTATTCCCATTTGATATTCTTTCCCATATCCTTAAAAAGCCTAATGTTCATACAGCTTGATTTTCTGAGTAAGATGGCAAGCCTGTAAGCTGCACAAACAAGGAAAAGAGAACATGAGCTGAGTCTTACTAACTTTCACACATTAGGCTACTACAAGGTACTAAACAGATGGCAAGATTCCTGAAAAAAGAAGGCCAGGATTTTGTACGTGGCAAAGCACTTCAGTGAGTAGAAAATACTATAAGAGAGATGAGGGGAAAAAAAAAGCCAAAAAGCTACAAAGCTACAAACAGTTTAATTACAAAATACTAACCTACCCAGCATTAATAAGCAACTCTAGAAATGGCTGCGATGGAGCCAAATGGAAGTACAGGCCAGAGAACAGAGTCCTGAACAGAAACCTGGAGATATCGAAGTGGAGGAAGATGCTCCCACATCACTGACACAGCCCCTGCTGTGAGCTGCATAGCGCTGCACCAGCGCTGTGAGGAGCACCTGTAAACGTTGTCCAGAACGCAGAAGGTGTTTTTCTCACAGTGGGATTAAAAAGGTGATGTCTGGATTTCTCCTTTTTCATCTTCCCCTAGAACTTTGTTCCTGGAATATAAAAACTTGATCTTATTCCTTGCTGGTCCAATGGGGATTCAACACACAACTCGGATGCCAGGAGAGCCTAGCGTGCTGAACACGTGATCCAACAGGACTCAGCCCGGCACTGCACAGAGATGCTATGCCTTGTTCTGCAGGCAGTTATGTCATCACTCCTTCAATTTCAGAGAAAAAATAAAAAAGGTCCCCTGGGCTAGACACAGCATATACAGAGACCATGTCCACATAGTCATAGTCATGCTTTTAAATTCAAATGTCTTGAAAAATATGCACTGAAAAAAAATGCTCGGAAGTAAGTGTGAGAAATAGCCCCCACTGGTTACACGGCTCCCTCGGCTAACTGTGACTCACGTACCCACGGGAGCTGGCTTTCACAGCAGGAACTTCTCAAAGCGAGTGACTTTCCAAACAGAGGGAAGGCGAGCGGAGCAGCCACTACAGCATCTGAGTGGTTTTGGTTTGGGGATGGCTTGGGTGTTTTTACTCTTTTTGTAGTAGAAAAATCGTCAGGAGGAAATTTTGCCTTATACCTTTGAGGCAGTACCAACACAAGAGAAACCCAAAAGGTTAGTTTCAAAACTGCAACAGTCAAAAAAAAATGTACGTTGCAATTTGTAGAACTGGTTCTGTCATTTTACAGATGTAACCCAAATAGCAAAGAGAGTTCTTTTTGGAAAATCATCAACGAGCTGTACAACAGTCCTGGAAAGGTAATGCTTTCCCTCTTTTTGAATATGACATCTGTGTCATATGCAACGTTTTCAAATAGGACTATGAAAATTATTGGGCTCACACGCACGCCCTGACAGTAAGTAGTGGAAAGATGCCTAGCACAGAAGGCCCTTTACTTGCTTCAAAACACAGCGGCGGAAACTGAACGTGGACAAATCAAGACTAGTAGTAAAGGATATGAGCATGCCACCACTAAAGTAACCGTTCTAAGGATATACAAAGAGGTGGGCATCTTGAGAAATGGGCTCACATCGTCTGTTTCTTACCCTATGCATGGTGAGGAACATGCGGTGGTTATAAGGGAAATATTCCTAAGTGCACACCTTGTATGATCTTGTGCAAGTCCTTCACTCCTTGTTCTGGTCTGTCAGTCACTGTATCAATCACAGAATCACAGAATTTCTAGCTTGGAAGAGACCTCCAAGATCACCGAGTCCAACCTCTGACCCAACGCTAACAACTCCTCCACTAAACCAGATCCCTAAGCTCTACATCTAGACGTCTTTTCAAGACCCCCAGAGATGGGGACCCAACCACTTCCCTGGGCAGCCCATTCCAGTGCCTAACAACCCCTTCAATAAAGAAGTTCTTCCTAATATCCAACCTAAACCTCCCCTGTCGTGTATTGCTGTCAAACGACAGCAATGGTAATAAAAGTGTCTATTATTTGCATAGTGCCTAACAAAAAATGAGTGGAGTTGTACAAAATGCCTTAATCCCAATAAAGTTCCTTATACAGTACTTGAACGTGCTGCCCAGTTTGCAAGTTGTTTTATAGGAATATCCAGCATGCCTGAAGGTAAACTTAATAAAATTTATACAAACTAACTACCACTACAAAGTCATCCAGAAGCCTCCTTGCTCCTGACAACGACTTTATTAAAAAGCATGCATTTTAATTGCTTCTTGCCATTTGTCTTTTCCTGCTGCTCAGTCCTATTTCAGCTCAATCAGTATGTTTTAAGAGTCCTGGGTTTAAAATTAGCTAGTCGTTATGAGTTTTCCACTTTTACAAATATAATTGCGGAGAATGATACACTGTGTTCACTGTACCTAATGGCTACAACTGAGGCACAGCCAAGTCCGTTACCAGTAATATTTATACCAACACCTCATCAAACCACAGATCTCTAAGTCAAGAGGCATAAAAAACACGCTAGGCACAAGCAACATGCACCAGTGCAAAGGAGTAATTTTTCTAAGCCAGCAGTCATGCTGTTCTTCTCCACTGTGTTCCACCACCAGGGAACAAGATTTTTATTCAATTTAAATCTGGTAACATTAGAAATCCATTACACTATCGGTTTGCACCTCCGGAAAATTAGTTCCAAAGCAGTAGTGGGGAAAAAAAAAATCAAAGAAGTAATGCGATTTGATTCTAGAACAAAACAGCATCTCAAAATCCTCGCACTTTCACCTCTTCATATGAGAGGTTTTTTCATTAACTGCTTTTTCCTCTCACATCATCAGTCACTGCAGCACACAGCAGAAACAGCAGTTTAACGACAACGCAGAGAAAGCAGTCTCATACAATGGCTGACAACATGAGTTATAATTCACGTCTATTTTATGTAACCCATTTAAAAATGCATTTATTTATTTGACACTTTTTTTCCTCTTGTCCTAGAACTTCTCCCCTCCTTCTGGACATTTTACACCCTTTCCATTTTCCAGAACTTTAAGGCTTTTAAATCCAAAATTGTCCTTTCGCACTAACAAAGACAGCCTTCGCTGCTTGGTGATAAAAGTTACCACGTTATCCTTAGTGCTATACTGACACGTAATTGTACTTACACTGCAGTAAGATATAATTGCCTGCATTA
Organism: Heteronetta atricapilla; assembly: GCA_011075105.1. Classification (NCBI taxonomy): domain Eukaryota; kingdom Metazoa; phylum Chordata; class Aves; order Anseriformes; family Anatidae; genus Heteronetta; species Heteronetta atricapilla. Next base: position 154,663,198 of record CM021732.1, read on the forward strand.
AAACTTGGGATTTATTGGTTTGATTCCTGTTTTCACTGATAGCAGTAGAAACTTTAACAAACGGAGTTACGTTAAGCAATCCCTCAACACGGATGTTAATCCAAAGCATCTTACTAAAAGCTTGCAACCTATGATATTTACATCCTCTGTTGCTCCGTAAGCACTAAACGTGGAGCTCGCTGTGATGATTATCCGGTCGTTTCCCTAGGTGAAACAAAGTTGGGAAAGTAGATTCTGATGTGCCCTTTCAAAAATGGCTTAGCATCAATTACAGCTATCGCATTCTGCGCTTCCAATTTCTTCTGCGGAAAGCTACAGCATTTCACCTACTCTTTCAACGTCCCTACAGTGATAAATTACTAAACTTCCTTCCCTTTTCTCATACTCCTGGGTAAGACGGCTATTAAGAAAGCCACTTTTGGTGAAACAAACAGTATAACTGAAGGTTCTACTTTTCCCTTAGGATGCACTTCAACTCCTTTGGTTAGCTGGCCACAAGGCAGCACAGACCTCCATGGATAAATATGATCTGCGCCTGTGATGGAGATATCAAGGATATTTCACGAAGAATGTCACGTCAAAGCTTAAGAAACTGAACTTGCTTGCAGATTTATTTATTCACAAATAGAGAAAAAGCAAACTGATCTATATTTAGAACAAAGAACAGAATAAAACCTTAGCAATTTCAAACTAAACAAGGCTACGCGGCTAAGAAAAGCCTGCATGGATTTTAAATGGCATTTATCTCAGCCTTCAGAAAAACTCTTCTTCGTTATCTGTCAATGCACTGGGTTACGGTGGTTAATACACCACAGCAAAAGACTAAATTGATAACATGTATGAAATCTCAGAAAAGATCCAATAAGTATTTGGCAAAGAGAGACTAGCATCTCTAAAATGTGCTCTTATTTAAACAAAAATCTAACACGAGGTTTAAATACCTTCAGCAGCACATTTCTAGATTATTGCATTTTGAACTTGACCATTTCATAAAGTAAGAAATAGATTTCACTGAGCATAACTGAACGCTCCAAAGAGAGGGAAAAGACCCCAAGATTATCCTTTCTTTTCTACCTTTTCTTCCTTACATCCAAACAGGCTAAAGGCACTTGGCAATAAGCTCCAGAGAAGAGCTGTAAATAAAAAGGTGCTAATAGCAGCAGCTACAGAAATGAGTACAATTAGGACGCAGACATTGCTTGCCAACAGTAGTGATTAATGAAATGAAAGCCTAAACAAGCAGTTCGGGACGTAAAGAAAGACAACCAGGATGCAAATCCTGCACAGTACCAAAAGTGTTACAGAATTATCTATGTTGGAAAAGACCCTTAAGATCATCAAAAGCCCACGCTTCAACCTGACCTACTGAGTCCCATCACTACACCATGTCCCTCAGTGCCACATTCACACGTCTCTCAAATACTTCCAGGAATGGAGACTATTAACACATCACTGGACAACTTGTTCCAAAGCTTGACCCCTCTTTCAGTGAAGAAATTCTTCCTGATATCCAATCTAAACCTCCCCTAGTGTAACTAGAGATGGTTTCCTCACATCCTATATCGTATCACCTGAGAAAAGAGACTGACACCCTTCTCACTGCAACCTCCGTTTAAGTGGTTGTAGAGAGTGGTGAGGTCTCCCCTCAGCCTCCTTTTCTCCAGACTAAACAACCCGAGTTCCCTCAATCACTCCTCATTTTTCAGTCTCTTCACCAGCTTTGCTGCCTTTTGCTACGCATGCTTGAGCAACTCGAGATCCTTCTTGTAGTGAGGGACCCAAAACCAAACACAATATTCAAGGTGAGGTTCCACCAGTGTACAAGGTGTACTTCCCCAGTCCTGCTGCCACACTATTTCTGATGCTGGCCAGGATGCCATTGGCCTTGGCCACCTGGGCACACTGCTGGTTCACGTTCAGTTGGATGTGAACCAGCACCCTGGTCATACAGCTAGCTGGCTGAGGGAAAGGATTGTCCTGCTCCACTCTGCACTGGTGCAGCCTCACCTTAAGAACTATGTGCAGTTTGGGGCGCCACAGTATAAGGAGGACATAAGAGACTGTCCAAAGGAGGGCAACAATGATGGTGAAGGGTCTGGAGGGGAAGACAGATGAGGAGCAGCTGAGGGTCCTTGGTTTGTTCAGCCCAGAGCAGAGCAGGCCGAGGGGAGGCCTCATGGCGGCCTGCAGCTCCCTCACGAGGGGAGCGGAGGGGCAGGCGCTGAGCTCTGCTCTCTGGGGACAGTGACAGGACCCGAGGGAATGGCATGGAGCTGTGACAGGGGAGGGTCAGGCTGGGTGTGAGGAAAAGGTTCTGCACCCAGAGGGTGGTTGGGCACTGGGACAGGCTCCCCAGGGACACGGTCACAGCACTGAGCCTGCTGGAGTTCAAGAAGCGTTTGGACAACGCTCTCAGACATAGGGTCTGTTTTTTGGGTGGTCCTGTGTGGAGCCAGGGATTGGACTCAATGGTCTTTGTTGGGTTGCTTCCAGCTCAGGATCTTCTTTGATCCTATTTTATGGTCCATTCTATGGTTCCATGTCCTTTTCTGCCGGGGAACTTTCCAGCCCCTCTTCCCCAGGCCTATACCACAGCATCAGGCCTATACCACAGCAAGTGCAGGACCCAGCACTTAGCCGTGTTGAATGCATTACATTTATGGAGTAATTGTTCCAGTTGTAACGTGAGAGAGAAGAAGACATGCTCTACAAAAACTACTCATCATTACAACACATCATTTTTACCCTAAACAATTGTTTACAAGCTCATTTGGTTACATCTAACACATCAAAATGATTTTTGGAGGTAGGCTGTTTGTAATTGTTCTAATAAGGGAAGATTTATAGCAGTAATAGAACATCATTATTAGCATCTAAGACATAGGTAATATAACATGTTCATGATGCTACATGGAAACTCACCTTTCTGACTAAATTATTCAGAAGTCAGAAAAATTATTTCCTCTAGGTATGAGCTTTTCAGATTTGTAACAAAGAAGTCTGCCTCATTTTAAGGAGGAAACAAGAAGGGAGATAGAAAGAAGTAAATAAGGTATGGGTAGTATTTATTTGGTATGTAAGTGATTTACTTAGTATGTTATTTAGCAGGCTCTGAAGTTATAAACCAACAGCTAGGCGGACAAGGGTGAAGAGATCTGATTATAGAGTTATAAACTAAAAGCTACAAGGTAATAAGAGAGGAAATGGAGGAAGAAAAGATGAATTAAACTGTAGGTGAAAGGCAAGCTAGAGAACTGCAGACAGAAGGCCTGTTGTAAAGGCACCTACGGAACTGCAGAAGTTCAATTACGGTAAAACAAAAATTGTTCAAGTAAGATCTTAGAATATCGACTGTATTACAGCACACTTAAAGGGATTAAGATTTGAATAACGAGCTGAAAATGAAAAAGCTGCCATGAATTTTAAGTGAAATTACATAGAACAACTGACAAATATAAAGCTACTAACCAGAACACACACACAAGACAACTTTGCGTCATACTAAGTAGCAATAGGATTTTGAAACACACTACATTTAATTTCATGCTCACATGGGTTGAATTAAAATCTTGATTACACTTTTAAAACCACAAAAATAATTTTGCTGGATATTAGATAAGTATATTTAGGTACTGGAGAACCTTCACAGTTCTAGCAGATCAGAGCTGTCCTCTTTCTTGGTCTCCCCAAATCTACTTTTTTTTTGTGCATTTCAGCTTCTGCCACCACGTTTTCCCACCAGAGCAGCTGCCTTCCTCCCAGCCAATTCCACACTTCTGGTTAAGTTAAAATGCTAGAAATTGTAATGACAAGTCTAGTGAAAATGATCACAGCAAAAATGTTTATCAATAACCATAAATTAATGCATGAAAACACTGCATCAAGTTTTATGAGGATAAAGTGTGGAAATAAATTTGGCCATAAAGTTACGATAATATTCAGAATTAAAGAAATTATTAAAAAGTGTTATTATAATGGAAACCTAGATATCAGATGCTTGAAAAATCTCCAGTTAGAAGAGAATGCACGGCTCTTCCACATTCTCAGGTAAGTCATTCTGGAAGAATTCCTGTGTGGCAAAACAAACTTTTCCATGCTTAGGGTGAAAACAGATCTTTCAAATATTGCCTACCTTTTTTCTTTTTCTGTAAATATACTTGAGTATGCTCTGTCCAGAGCCTGGTCTGACTTAACATGAGTCAGTTAGGAACTGGAAGACATGCTGCCACCGAAGAATAGCGCCATGAATAAAACACGTACTGGAGAAAGGAAGGGTTTGTTAGCTGAAGCACACAGTCAGGAGAAAATGGTGCTTTCGACAGGCACATAGTGAATCTATCCAAAACTTCTATTTCGATACAATGCAAAATCTAAATGCTTCCTTCATATCAAATAAAATGGCAAAAAGGAAGTAGTCAAAGTTGTAAAACCTTCTGAATTGAAATCGCAGCTACTACGCTGACAATACTCAGAAGACCAGACGAGATGAATGAACTGAATTTATTCAAATCCAGGGGGGAGTAGCTTTTTTTTCCTCCCATGGCTCTAGAGAATAGCGTTAGTAAAATGCTTTCTTCGTGTTCTGAAGTACATACCTCTCTAGAGCCCAACAGTGTTCATCGTTTGATGTTACTATTCACAGAATACAGTTGGTGAGCAGAAATAGTGTTGAATATTCAACTATTAATACAACGAAAAGCACTCAAAGGATAATTGCCAAACTGGGCAGGGAAGGAAAGTTAAGTGTGATGAGACCCAGATTATTCAAAAACTGCAGGCTTTCATCCAAACCCAGATCATAATCAGATTTTGTCAGCCATGACCAAGAATTGTCAGCCAATGACCAAGAATGTCAGCCAATGACCAAGAATTCAGATTTCACTCATTTTTGCAAAAAAAAAAAAAACTCTGCTGTCATTATTCTCTTTACCTCTGGGGAAACTGTAAGCCTTGGCCAGAAAGCAAACAAAAAACATGCTGCTGTCCTGGGGAACACTGATTTGGCTCATGGCTACTTGCTGGACAGACTTCAGGAGACGTGACTTGTTTCCTGGTATTTAACTCACAAATTTCTATTAACCAATCAAAAATATTTTTTTAAATAGAAATTAATTTGGGAAGTGAAAGAGCTCTGACCAGGATTTTATATTGTCTTCCACAGGCTTGAAAATAAATAGGGAGACTTGCATCCTCATTCTTTTTTCTTTGTAATATCTGATGTGGGTAATACCAAAGGAGAACTCACAGGCACAGAATTTACAAGCACAGTCCTGAATTCCAATGTAGGACAGTGTTAAAGTAGAACATCTAAGTTGTATTATACATTTGTGCCTAAAATCTCACTGCTAAATACACTTTTGTGCAAATAGAAAGAAATAATCTAAATACTGAGTGCTCTGCAGATTCAGCATATCCACAATTTCAGCAGGGTCTAGAACTATTCAAAAATTCTGTGAAAAATCAAACGTTTTATTTACAGGGTTAACCTTAGAAGAGCTTCAAGGTATATACATAAAATGATTTTGAGCTTAAAGCACTAACAGTACAAACCTTATCTCAATTAACAGCATACTTTCATTAAAAATGAAGAGCATAGCCTGAGAAAGGCATGAAAAAAAAAAATAGTCCAATACCTTATTTTAATACACGCTGACTAAATCAGAAAAGAGACACCACAAACGGTGTATGAAATTAGATTAGCTCTACATATATTTTAACACATGGCACCATTTGCTGATAGTACAGGAAGAACACAGTAGATTATACATCGAGATTACTTAAACTTCAGCAGCTGAATCTCTAGAATTGCAGATCAGGTTCAGTTTGCAGAAGCAAATTCTCCTGAACAGACAAGTTTGAGAACAGATAAGTAACCGTGAGCTGATGCTGTACAAATTATAAGGTGGTCCTCAGACTGCCATACAACTGGCCATTAAACGATGTCTATGATTAACAGCTTAAACCAAGATTTTTTAAAAAAATCCACAAAATGCATTCAAAGTCTTCTTTCGCCCAACTAAAACTTCTCCATTTCAACTCTTACTTCTGTCTTCTGTAACAGGAGGGCCTCGTAGCCTTTCTCGATCCCAGATGTTTTCCAGAGAAACCAGGGACACTCCGTTGAACTGCTGTGTCCTGATGGCTAATTCTCATTTTCACCTTGTGACCAAAAGGAGCTACCAGTGAATTAGCTTTATTTGATGGTAGTCACTGTGACTTTAAGGACCAAATTTCCACAGATCTGATTGCTGTATAAAGCTCAGGTCACTAATATGTGGCATTGAGTAAGAGGGTGCTTCTTCCATCACTGGGCTGAACTAGTCTAAGCCAAACAATCTCAGCTTCCAAGCAGGAAAAACAGTACAGAATTCCCTGGTTTAGAAATAACCTATTTTCTACTGAGAGATGACAATATTTCTTTTAATTTTGAAATTGCAGTTTAGATACTCAGCAGCTGAGCATCTAAACAAACTGCAGCGTTATTCCAAAAAGAACGAGATCCAGCCATAACACAGACCATTTCACCTACCACTATAACCATGGCAATGCAGAGCTAAGTATGGGCTAACTCTGCAGCAGAGATGCACCCTAGAATGACCAAGGCTTTTCAGACAATGCTTACCAAATTACTCAGTGGCGAACAGTAGGAAAGAGTACATCTGGCCATAATATTATACTGTGATATTCTTTTCAGCTTGAGGGTGTAAGCAAGCTTTATGATGAGATCAGAAAGCAATTTTTGTACGAAATTTATGAGATCATTATAACAGTCATTTCCAGAAGCCAGTGACTGGTTTATTAGAAGGCAGCCTGTAGCAAAATTGAATACGAAGACTGCAAAGAAGTTCCAACGCAATACTGGCGTTATCAATATTAAAGCGGAAGGAAAAAAAAAAAAAAGGAAGGAAGGCTTATAAATATACCAACAACGACATTTCAGAAACAGCAACAGGAGAAGCATTAATTTCTAGTAATTTTCATTTGCAAAAATTCACCTGCCTTATGAAGATTGGTTAACGCACGCCATACAGGATTGAAAAATCACTGCTGCTACTGCATATTCACAGCAGACTTCTATTGCTAAATCGTGAATAAATGCTAGCAGAGTATATCCACAGCACATCCAAATGCTTTAAGATCTATCTTGTTTCTTAACTTAAAAGTTCCCACTTGCTTCTTACCATAGCCCTCGTCAAACAACTTTAATTGCCCAGATCATTACTAAATTAACCTTCAAACATAATCAAGCAACTGTCCCGAATAGCCCTGTGCAGGACACAGCCACAGCACACACGCACTGGACTGTGTGAGCAACTGAGAGAACCTGAAGTACCTTCTAAGGAGGTTCTAGGGCATTCCAAGAGCTTCAGAAATATGAAATATTTTAAGATTCAGATTCAGAAATATGAAATATTTTAAGATTCAGCTTCAAAGGGAATCTTGGGTCATCTCTTTTTTATATATCCCAGCTTGCTAGTGTATACAACCATGTTCCTACCGAGGAAAAGCCTTTACATTTGACAATGAACATACACTGGTGTATTCTGAAAGATATCCTGTCTGAAATCAAGTAGGTCAAAAACAGAAACACAGCAAATTCCTCAGAACCAAACCAAGGTATATTCTGATTATACTTTTAAATAAAAATAGTTAATTGACTCAATTAATTAGACTAACTGCCTGATATTTTAATTTGGCATTTTCCACTGGTGGATATTCTTTTTTTTTTTTTTTTTCAGCTGAAGAACTCTGTCAAAGCAGAGAGCTGTCACAAAGAGAAGCAAATGTACAGAAGTAGTAGGCAAAAGCTGGATATAACACCTTACCACAGGTGATTAGTAGCCACATGTAACATAATCATCCCGAGGGACACAAATCTATTCAGTTGTGACAGGTAATTTCTCCTGGTTGCTTGGCCACTACCACCTGTGTATGTCCATATGCCCAGAGACTTGATTTTGTGGATAGTCTGGTAAATCTAAAAATATTTCTGAGATATTCTAAATACTTTTGAACTACACAGAGGTTTGTAGTACAGGTAGATCAAATGGTTGATCTATAGTGGCTTAATAGGGACAAGCTGAAATAATATTGGAATTTTTTATAACAACATGGTAAATACGAAGGGGAGACACAGAAATGGTGATCAGTTAAAACAGAACCAGCCATGACAGCCAGTACACATTCCATAGATGGTGTTACCCTACTGTGCTTTTCTGCCTCCTCAACCACAATACGACATTCTTAAAAAAAATGGAAAAATATAAATCACATCTTTCCTCTCATTAATGTCCCCTGCAATTACGTGATCAGAATGGTATAATTTAGGTAATTAGACATAATTTTGTAGACTTCCTCCAGAATTTTATTCTGTTGGCTACTTTAACACCCTGATTTTTTGTTTTTTCCTGTTGATTCTCTGTAAATCATCTCTTCTAAACATACTTCACAGAAATGCAGTCATTAAAAGAGTTCTAGAAAGATGTGAACACAGTAAAATGTTAATTTCAAGCACGCTATAGGAGCTGTACTACAGTCCTATAGAAACCAGGCTCAATGCACAGAGAACTTTCATGAACAAGGAACCCCGTAATGTTATCAGCATTTGTGTTCTCTTTGCTACCTGCAAGGTCCTTCCATACAAAATACCAATTAATAAATTCAAACTGCATTCAGCCAACTCACCAGTGGAATCAAGTTTCTGCATTCCCACCAGACTGTTGAAAGAACACATTCTTGCTTCACAGGTCTCCAATGTCCTTACAAAACCATCACAAAGGTCACTGTGAACCTGCAACTTCTCTGTTGCCAGGACAACTGGCTGACAACCAGAAAGTGCACCAAAGGGATCCTTCCACGTGTTTGGTACGTGGAAATTCTGCATTTCTGGATTTTTTATTCCTATTTCAAAATAATATTCTCCTTGCTTGCATAAATGGTAAGAGTTCTGTAGAACATAAATTCTTACCCAAACTTCTACACTTGAACATTAATGGCGAACACTTTACAAGCTTCAGACTGTTTTCTCAATCATGGTGATTTATCTTTATGAGCAACTATGTCAAAAATAATACAAAGGAAGCCTTTACTAGTGTGGTTTTTTAATCATCTCATACGCTGTCATCATCCTTTTTGTACTGCTGAACCAAATGAGAGCGAATTAGTAGTACTAATGGTTCAAAACAAATATATTTTAAAATTAATAGCAGCCCCTGTTTATTCATCGAAGAGAACTGTAAATAACCTCACTGGGAAAAAAAGTACATTCAGATCAAAAGTGTATTACTGAAAAATAGCAAAGCCCAGTCTTCTCAGTCGAAGACTTGCCAAGCCAAAATTGCTGAGTACAATTTTGGAGAGAAATTCGGAGGGAATGAATTAATGCAGAACCCAGATCCACGTAGGAAACATATCAAATACTATATGGCACGTAAAACATGCACCAAAGCTACGGAAGAGCACAATGAAGTCCTAGGCTGTATTTTTTGTAATCCTTACTATCTTAGTCTTAAATCATACCTCCTGCAAATCAGGCCAGCAAACTGCAACTGTTCTTATTTCCCTGCTCAAAACAAGAAGTTTATATTTTGAACAGGTAAGAACCTTTTGTTTTGTTTTCAGAAGAAAAACAAACAGTAGCTTACTCCAGGTAAGACTCCCACAGTAAGCACAGTGCAGCTCCTACCCCCAGAGCTGTTCTTTCATCCTGCTACTTTCGTTTATTTTTCATTTGGCTCTCTCAATTATTCCGTTACTTGTATGAGCACCTCTAAAAGGCTAAGTACTGGAAGTGAGAAGGTAAAGCTTTGATCCTTTGACCCTTTACTTTACAGAACAAACTGTAACCTAGCATAATGAAAACTAAATTTTTCACTTATTTTTATGTCACTTACCTTCACATGACTGAAGTCACCAGCTTTGCTGTTTTCTTGTGGATTAACAGGTTTAGCCTCTACTCTTGGTTTGACAACCTGCCGAAAAGGACTGGAAAGTGGAAGTCCGCTGACACTGATTCCATCTAGAAAAACAATAAATGAAATTACTTTCTCTTTAAATATATTTTATTCCAATAAATCTATGTCTGTTTTATTAAACGGAGAGAAAATACTCAAAAGGAAATATTAATATTTTATACAAAAATGAAAAACAAAGATTATTTTGCTATATTCTGCTCTAGAAGCCAAAAATAAAGAGGTTTACACATAAAACTGTGCAATTCACCAGAGAAGAAGGGAACTGCATTTGAAAAAAACACAATAGAGATGTCAGAGTTCATAATGTAAAATTAGTTTTAATGTTTGCAATATTACAAAAGAACGAAATGAAAGTTTGTGCTTTGCCATGATAATGGCCATGTTAAATGCTTAGTATCTTTTAAAAGCTTCCAATATTGAGTCTGAGAATTCCTTCTCCAAATATATATTTTATAAGAAAAAATATAAATAATTGATGTGTTGTACCATATACTGACACCAAAAATATACAATATTTCTTATCTATAACAAAGAATGGAAACCTCCTGAAGCAACATACTAAGCACAAGCCATTAAAATACATCATTATGTTTAATCAAAAAAATCAGAGGAATGAGAAAATTAAAATAATGGAGTTTTAACATACATAAAGTACTAGACTTATTTTATTTTCTTCACAATTTCTTAGTATTTAGATTTATATTGAAGGTCCAAAGAAGAGTAGTACTTTCTTCCTCTATGCTGTGCGAAGCAAATACAATTCACAAACACCAATTCACTACAAACAAAATCTCTTATCTCAACATACACCCATAACTAAACACAGGGGAAATGTGAAATTAGTATAAAAAAGCAAACATACTTCCTCTTTGGAAATTATCCCTATCAAATTATATCTGCTAGACCCCATTCTGGTTCCACGGATGATCTCAAATCTGGACCTGTTGCAGGTACATTCCTCAAAGGCTCAAAACCAGAAGAGCAAGATAAAGCATGACTTTTTTTGCTCCATTAAATTTCACTTGTATCCCCGTGAAAAAACATGGGTATCTCCAATGTTCCTTTACTTCCAAACTCCTTTGGAATATGAAAAATGTCAAACTACTTTATGAATAACATCAGATTTGACAGTGCCGATTTGGGAGACTTACTAGTGAAAGAACTAAGAAGAATTTAATAAGCAATTAACTAATACAAAAAAAAAAAAAAGCAGTGCAAAGAACAATTCATATTTCTCAGGCATGTCCACCACCAGCTGTCATAAACATCATCTGCTCAATGAAATCAGAGCACTCAAGACTTCTTTAAAAGGTCGATAACCTTTACAAATTCTCTCAAAAGATGTATTCACATGCAGTGACATTCTTCATGTGGGCAAAGCAACAAGAGCGCAAGGAAAACACATTGTACTACTTTGAAATTTATGCGCCATAAGCCTGGTTTTCCTCACTTTTGAATTCTTCTGTTAATCTCTATAAATGCTCAAACTAAAAGACGTGTTTGTTCCACGTGGGTCTACTCCAGAAAATCAATCAGCAGCATCTAACTGATGAAAAAACAGAAGGGGTGAGTCAGATTAGCACAGCTACAAATGGAGAATAAAATCACATGGGCTGATATGTGACGATCCTGGAAAATTGAAAACAGTATCAGTTAAACAGTATCTAAAATATATATATGTTTAGCAACAGCAAAAGAAAGCCATTCCTCTCATAACATTGCTACATTACATCATGCAGCAGTCTAGCCCATGAACACCAGAGACAAGGAAGGGTCATGAAAACAAGAAAGAGTTTTGCATGTGCTAACAGTTTTTTTACTTCTAACTTGTATAAGAAATAACAAGACATCAAAACAATCCTAAACCAGCTCTTAACATCTCTTTAAAGCCAAGTGATATCAAAGCGAATTTACTTATTAGACTAAGACTTAAGACAAGAATACACTAAAACTAAAAGGGAGGTGATTGTCCCGCTCTACTCTGCGCTGGTGCGGCCTCACCTCGAGTACTGTGTGCAGTTCTGGGCACCACAGTATAAAAAGGACATGAAACTGTTGGAGAGTGTCCAGAGGAGGGCTACGAAGATGGTGAAAGGCCTGGAGGGGAAGACGTACGAGGAACGGCTGAGGGCACTGGGCCTGTTCAGCCTGGAGAAGAGAAGGCTGAGGGGAGACCTCATCGCAGTCTACAACTTCCTCGTAAGGGGGTGTCGAGAGGCACGAGACCTTTTCTCCATTAACACCAGTGACAGGACCCGCGGGAACGGGGTTAAGCTGAGGCAGGGGAAGTTTAGGCTTGACATCAGGAGGGGGTTCTTCACTGAGAGAGTGGTTGCACACTGGAACAGACTCCCCAGGGAAGTGGTCACTGCACCGAGCCTGACTGAGTTTAAGAAGCGATTGGACTGTGCACTTAGTCACATGGTCTGAACTTCTGGGTAGACCTGTGCGGTGTCAAGAGTTGGACTTGATGATCCTTAAGGGTCCCTTCCAACTCAGGATATTCTATGATTCTATGATTCTATGAAACATTCAAGTCAGATGGCAGAAGGGTTGGAATTACGTATCTTTAAGGTCCCTTCCAGCCCAAGCCATCCCATGATTCTATGATTCGAAGTTTGCCAGCAACACTGACGATAAATACACTTGATAGTTTGAAATACACTCTTTTCAATGATAGTAAGAATTTTTACCTGAAGAAAAATACTCTTTTCAAATTGATGAATTAATTTCATCAGTTACATATTTAGAACAAAAGGTGAAGACGAACGGTGTACATATTCACACACAAAACCATGAAAACAACCAAACATGAGATATCGCATAGCACTGCTCACATCTTCCATTTTTATATAAGGCCCAAGGTTTCCTTTCTTTATTAAAAGAATAGATAATACCTAAAGCAAGACAATGGACACACAGCTAATGCCTTTTTAGAACTATTTTGTCTCCTAAAGACAAGCTTTGTTTTCATTTTCATAGCAAAATGTCAGGACAAAAGTTAGTTTCAACCATTTCTAGGGAGAAGTGTATTTTTTTGTTCTCTCCAAATTGCACCTCAGGGCAAAAGGAGGCAAGACATCAAAGAGAACACTGATTCTGCCTCAGGCTAAGAGGAAAGTCTAAGGAAATCACTGCTGTGTTCAGACTTTTGTTTCTAGTTTGTGGCATTGTGTATAACAGGGTACAGCACGAGGCACTGCATTGTACTTCACCCCTTCACAACTTTGACTATGCCAGGGCACTTCTCTGCCAGAGTACAAAAATAATTAATGTTCTGCTGCTAGCCAGTTGTTTCAGATTATTTTGCTTTTTCAGGTGTCTGACCAAGCAGCAAAGTTGGCTACTTATCTCACAAAGTGCTCCCTTGCAATGCATTCAGCAGTCATCAGAGAATGGGGAAATTCTGTCAAAAGTATTGGTAGGTTGCTGAACTTGGTGATTACAGACAAAAAAAAAGGTAACTGAAAAATTTAAAGCAATTCACCAGAAGTTTTAAATTACTTCATATTTATATTTTATGAGTTTTCATAGTGGAAATGCATTTTATTCTCTTTCATGAAGTTTAGAGATTTAAAGATGCTACATCCTCCACATTCATAATGTCAAACAGCTTGAGCAGCCTTTCACTATAAAAAGAACAATTGTCTTGCTACTCGGTCCAGAAATCTTTCTAATTTCTGGAATTCACATTGAACATTTCCATGGTAACAGCACATGACCAACACTTTTTCCATGGTAACTGCAAAAAAAGCAGCTTGCTTTTCCAACATCGCAGTCATTTCTGTCATAACAGAGCAAAATCTCTTCCCGGCATTTCCTCTCTCCCCTCAAATGTTAAGTAAATTGTCAATTTAACTTCATTAGCCACTTTCGCAGTACGCTGCGCAGACAAATCCCACACAATCTTATAATTGAATGAGGGAAAGTTTACTAAGGTGGTTAAACTTCTCCATTTACAAGCCAGTGACTGCAGCACCCAGAGAAGGAGCTGCCACAGGGCAGTTTCCCTCCTGTTCAAACCCACAGCCCCATGGCAATGCAGCAATGTAGTGCAATCACTGTCCTGATCCAGGTGACAAAAATACAAATAACTTTAAACTGGTACAGCACAACCATGGGAGCTGCAAACTCTGTTGCAAGGAAACTCTTGAATAGGCTTACCACTGAAGCCAGGACACCGCGATGGGTATTTCAAGGCTGTCTACAGGTAACTGCTAATACAGTGTGACGTGAAACACAAGCCAGAGCAAGATTTTTGGAAGAAATACTCAAAATCCAATAGCAACACCAACCCACTTTCTGCTGTTTTCTAAATATACGTGAAAGGTCATTAATAATATATGGGGTGTCTGTATGCAGGTGTTGGAAGGGCCTCTGTGGGCAGGGCCCGGGGAGCCCAGCACCAAGCTGGCAGCACCTCGGGGAAACCAGATTTCCAAATGGCGGGCACAGGCCGAGGAGGAGGCCCAGGATGAGGGAGAAGCAGCAGAGGGCCCAGGCCCCAGGAGGAGGAGGGCAGGAGGGGCTCCAGGCCCACAGGCAGCAGGGATTCCCCGGCAGCCCTGCAGAGCCCCCACTGGAGCAGATCTCCACCCTGCAGCCCGGGGAGGGCCCACGCCGCAGCAGGGGGACATTTCCTGAGGGAGCTGCGGCCATGGGGAGCCCCCGCGGGAGCAGGGTGTTCCTGAAGGGCTGCAGCCCGGGGCAGGGGAAACGGTGGTGTTTTCATTTTTTGCTCTCACCAACCAAATCTACTTTAACTGACAATAAGTTAAATTAATTTTCCCGAGGTCAAGTCTGTTTTGCCTCTTTTGGTAATTAGTATGTGATCTCCCACTCTTTATTTCAACCCACAGGTTTTTCATCCTACTTTTGTCCCCCATCCTGCTGAGGAGAGACAGCAAACCAGTAGCTGGGTGGATATTTGGCCCTTAGCTGAAGCTAACCCACCAGAGATTAAAAACTATAAAAACACAGAGTAACATCTTTCTAACATGAGTGCTTTGGCAGTATGGAATTATAACCCAAGAGGATCTGTCAGGATTCTTGAAAAGTATTGAACTTGAAACATAAGACATGAAAATTAAATGTCCTCTGAACCCAGGTATTTATTTTGTCCGTCAATTGTCTGAAAGAAATTTCAGTACAAAAAGCCTCTCCTAAAAATATTGTAACAGTTTCAGAGTACTTTCAGCACAAAGCAAAAAGACTAAAGCAGTTCATGACAGGGTAGAGACAGAATGCTTGCCAAACAGGAATATGCATTTTTTTTCTAAGAAAAAAGAAAAAAAAAAGAACAAATGATCTTGTATTCTGCTGGAAGTGAAAATTGTGCACGACTCCAGGAACTTGCTGTCTCCGGCTACTGCAACAGCATCCTGCTTTTGGCTGGAATAGAGTTAATTCTCTTCATAGCAGCTCCTGTGGTGCTACGTTTTGGATTTGTGATGAAAGCAGTGTTGAGAACACATGGTGACAGTGCTGATAACATGATGGTTTAGCTGTTCCTGAGCAGGGCTTATGCACACGAGGTGTTTTCTGTTTTTCACATTGTCTGGTCAGCAAGGAGGCTTGGGGTGCACAAGGAGATTGGAGGGGACACAACCATGACAGGTGATCCCAAATGACCAAAGGGATATTTCATACCACACGGCATCATGCTCAACGATAACAACTCGGTGGGGACAGAGGAGGAATTCGTTGCCTGTGGGTGTTAAGCCACAACAAACAAAGAGGACAATAACTCAAGAGCAGACAAGAGTATTGAGCAATATTATTCCTTCCCTCTCTCACAAATATGCTTAAAACTAAGCACAGGAGAGGACAGTTAGCAATGCTCCAGGTGTTGCTACTAGGAATGCAACTCTGGCTCCCAGGGCCAGAGCAGAGATGGCATGTAGCAGAGCGAGCACTTTTTTAAAGCTCCATTACATTTAAAAAGTTTATGACCAATAATTGACAATAGGAAATGTAGTATAAGTAAGGATACATTCCTGAGGTTGATGAACTAGAGAAGTTACACTCAGACAAAGGAAGCAAGTGTAAAAAAAAATGTAGTCAAAGACTAGAGATTATTTATGCACTCTACATTAGATGCCAAATTAAAGAGCCTCAGCGAGGAAACAGCATAACAAAAAAATTAATAGGATGATGGGTTAATTAGCCTGTAAGTCCCAATAAGAAATTTATTACTGTTTGCCTCATGTCTGTCTTACTATTTACTTTGTAAAGATTTGAGGCCTAAAATACTTCTTCCTACATGTTCCTGTAGTAGCTTGTACAACTGATAGAGGCTAAAGTCCTATGGCGCTTATATATTATTAAAAATAAAAATAAAAAATCCCTATTAGTTAAATTATCACACTAGACATGTTAAAAGACATTTGGAAGAGAAAAAGTCACCTTATCTTCTGTAAGCACTGAAGTTGGATTTCAAAAATCTGTAAGAAAACTTCTCAAAAAATTAAGAACTTTTTTTAAAGTAATGTGGTTATTAATTTATGAAGGACAGAAGGGTTTGTAGGTAAAGAAAAAAAACTCAGTGCAACTAAAATGAAAATTGATGTCTTCAAACCGTAAAGACAAAAAGTTAGTTAGAAATGAAATAAATGAGAAAATATTCTGAATGATGTAATGCAATACAGGCAACCAAAGGTGCTAACACAAAGGATCCTACTGAAATACCTGAGGACTTCCATCATCTGAAATATTATCCTAATAGAATTCTCTAGGCTATGTTGTTTTGCAGACTTGTCAAGAGTCCACTTAAACTCATAACCAGGTATCTTTCCAACAAAGACATATCTTGTCTATAAGCTATATAAGCACAGGAACATTAAATGAATAAAACCTAGCTTTGAAATTGTAGTATTTTATTTAAGCAGAAAAGCAACAGAGGAATTATGAAATAGATTTACAATGGTCTTGTATACCAGTATTAAAACCACTCAAGATCACTGCCGTTAGAAATAAGCTATTATTTGTCTGCAATTCTTCCTCCCCCAGAGAAGGGAAGGAGAGACTTAAGGCATAGTTTAGCTTCTCTTAGCATCTAGTTACTTAGTTCCTTTGATGAGTTTATGAATTTAAATATTCTCGCATCTGTCTTTAGGCTCCCTATAAACAGAATGAACGAACACTAACATTTCTACATAATGAAGCACTCATTGCAGTTTAATTAATTTACCTTGCAAAACAGTATCCCCATTTGATAGAAGCTTTTTTTTAAAGCCTCTTTCCCACTAACAAGTTACCAATTATAAAACAATCAAAAAAGAGCAGCTATTGTTCTTTTCCTGTTTAGCATCAGGGAAAAACTGGATTTCAGAAATTACCCTCTAATTGACTTGGAAGAATTAATTATCCTCATGATGTGAGCATCCTGTTGACCTCTTTCATTTAACAGCAGGGAGAGGCCTTACTGCTGAAGCTCCTTAGGCCGGGCTGTACCAAGCAAAACAGTGCTTCCTCCTGTCTTACTCTGCAATTCTAACAACCTTAGAATCAAATTAAATACATATACCGTTTTTTTTGACCAGAGAACCAAGAATGTACGTAGAAGGGACCTTGAAACACCCCGCTCAGGAACAAAACTTCATTAGTATTTGCAGCAAACAGGATTCTTACAGCAAACCCCTAAATCTTAGGCAAGTACCTTCAAGACATAAACCTGGACTTCTTAATCTTCATTAACAAACCTAAGTGTCTCTAGAACATCTGCCCAGCTGTTCAAAGTGTTTGCAAAGTAATTATTTCTAAAGATAGTAAGCCAAGACAATCCAGATTGTGACAGGAACCCTAAATGTCATTATTAATGGAATACACATTTTCTGCAGTATTATCTTGCATGTTATTAGGCTGTATTTGCACAAACCCAACTCCCAGAGTGGAAGCCTATGCAACACAAAGAGAATGGCATGTTCCTGACGTCACAGATAGGATCTTATAAAATTTGGTGACAGGGCAATGAATGTCAAATGAAATTCAGTATAAATATATGGAAAACAAAACAAAAACAAACAAAAAAAAACAATCCTAACCTTACCTATGAATATTACTGTACAGAAGCAAGATCGTGGAGCTGATTCACAGATTCATGAACCCACCAATTCACCACTGAGCAACAGTTAAAAAAAAGGTAACTAACTTGTGCATTACCTAATCATTAACAGGCAAGTAATAGAAAACAAAGTAAGGAGCATTGTTAAATCAGTACAGAATTGCAGAAATCACCTTTCAAATAGTGTACATAGACCACCTCAAGGATATAGAGCTGACAGTGTTCAAAAGGGACAACAAGACTGAGAAACAGATGGCACTCTCCATGACAAGGACAGCGAAGCCAGGTAGAAATCTTCAGGCTGTGAAAGAGACCTCTGTGAAAATAACACTGGGAGAATGTGTAACATCACGAGTGTCAGTACAATGTTTAGAAGATGGATTGTGAGCTGTTTCTTGCCATACAGACACTAGGTAATATCAGAAGGATACCAGTAGGTTGAAAGCTGATAAAAGGAATTTAACTGTGAATCTTCTTGGCACAGCATGTTGTACCAGCCTGACAGAGAGTGCAAAGAATTTTATGACAAAGAAACCCACTGAGAATGAGTAACGGTGCCTAAAAACAGAGAAACTGTATCAGACTCTCGAAGTTCCAGAGCTAACAAGTCAGCACGCAAACACATAAAGGAAAGCAGCATGTATGTTCAAAATACTCCCTATATTCTCCCACAGGCATCTGCTCTTAGCCACTATCACAGACAGGATATTGGACTAGACGGTCATTGATCTGATCCTGTACAGCCACTCATGTGTTTTTGCTTCCTTTAATCTAGAAGAACATCTAACATTTTTCTTTACCAGACAGTATACCATCAACACACAAGAATTAGATCAGCAATTCTGATTGATAACTTAGTTTACTTTCCAATTGGATAAGTGTATCCTCGCAAACATCTGCAATTTATCCTTTCTGTCCTATGTTCAGATTACAAACAAAAGGAAACAATTTCAGCAGCAAATGAAAACAGATCAAAGTAACAGATGCCCTGCTAAGGACATTACTTTTAAAAGACAGAAGTATTTTGATCATCACTGTAAATCTGGCCCTCAAAAGAAAAAGGTACCATAGCTACCATATGATTAAAAGCCATGTCAGAGCTGCCATTGACTTTCTTAGCTCTCGATTGTTCTTCCTATCAGGATGCTACCTGCTTCCTTCAAAAGTACAGTGTTAGTTCAGTTTTAAAAGAAATGCAGAAAAATTACAGTAGCAAGTTAAAACATCGATGTACTTCGCATTTCTAACGATACTTTCAAAGTGCACATGGTACTCGGCCCCCAAAGATAGCAGAGCTCTGAACAAATACTAATGGGTCTTGCTCCTTTATCATTACTGAAAGAGAAAACATTGAATTCCTTCCAGGCTACAGGTGAAGAAGCTGTAGACAGAAATAACAAAGTAATAATGTTGTTCCAAGGTTTTTTTTCATAGCTGGTCACATAAAAGTTAGATATCTTTTTTTAAAAAAAGAAAATCCACTGTTCCACAATTGTTTGATGTCAGTAACGAGAAGAAAGCATGTTATCCTCTCACAGAATCACAGAATTTCTGTGATTCAGAATCACAGAATCACAGAATTTCTCTCCTTCTACAGCATATTTTATTTGTACATTACTTCACCTAAAGAACTGCTGGGAACTTGTACTTTTGGAGCACCCTTAAGGATTTTGGAGACAGGCTAAATGGCAGATTTTTTTTTTTTATATATTTTTTTTTCTGAGAGTTACCAAAATAAAGAGAAATAACAGAACTGGCACCGAAGAGCATAACATCTACCTTTTAAGATACTGACTTCCATAACTATTTTGCAAATTATATTGATTACATTGATCAAGTCGCTTCTCATCTCCATGACTCAGATTTCCTTCCTATTAATGTCAACGAGAAGGACAAATACAAACAAAAGCGTAGTTTCTGAAGTTCAATTACACTTTTGAATCAACTGGCCTATGCCATTTCCTTTACCATTTCAAAAGCCTTAGCATAAAAATAATTGAGAAATGGGGTCCTGCAAAGTAAATCTTACTGTTAGTAAACAAAACTCATAGCTTTGGTAAGTCCTAAGTTGTTTTTTTTCTGTTTGTTTCATTGTTGTTGTTTTGTTTTGAACCTATGCATTTTACACCAGGGAAGTTTATAAATAAAGAAGTCTTTTAAACTTTATTAGCATTTAAAAAAATTTCCGTCTAGATGCATTTTTCAAGGTAGCTCGCAGAATTCAACCCTTTTTGCCAAGAGCAAGCTACACATACCAGCTTGTTACATTTTTCTCTTTTGAAAATATTTGTATTTTAAATATTAATTACACCAATAATGCACACCTGCAAGTGAATCCCGGGAAAGAGTCCAAATAATAATTATGATATGGTTTTCTTTAAAATACAGGAATATCCTGTTTTGGCAAGTTAATTCAATTAGCGTAAATATATCAGGCAATTGAAAAAATGCAGAGTATAGCAATTACTCCAGTAAGACTTTGTGTTCATCATAAAGAGGAAATCCTTATTACAAGTATCTGGTACTTGTAATTCTGCATAATTCTAATACAAGCAAACGTTGTTTTTATTATTATTATTATTAATTCAAAAGAAGCTATGAGTTTAAGCACACTTGCTCTAAAATATAAATATTAGGGGGATTCTGCCCTACATTATAGTACATCACTTCTGGCAAAGCTGCAGCCAGCCATTATAAACAAATCTACAAGCTCGGATAACGAAATCATCAACTTGATGATCACTTCTCTTTTAAGCTTGATGTTTGCGAACTCCATTTTTCTTTATTTTCTTAAGATGAGGATACAAAGAGACACAGCAGTGAAAGAATTTAAAAGAACCATTAAAGATTTAAAAATATAGCAAGATGATGTCTCATAGTGAGATGTTTGGGTCAAACTATCACAGCCCACATTGTCATAAAAACTCATTCTTGAATCCATGCACCTCGCTGAAGAGTTGCCTTTGCATTACAAGACGCAAATATGAAAATAAAGTAGCCACATCACACATAATATTTTAAAAAGAACTGCAGAACTGGGTAAGTGCTTCTCAGAAGTTCACAGAATCCTTTTAAGCAAGAAGAAATTAAGAACTCACCGTCATTGAGATCTTGCAGAAGGTTCTCTTGGCATGAAAAGTCCAGCTTCACTTTGATGTTGACAGTGAAAGTTGCAATCTTCCCGGGTCTCAGAGGAAACTGGGAGAGTGTATCTTCTAGCTTCCAACTCAAGAAGTCGCCATACAGCTTCTCTGTATTAAAAAAGCCAATATTTCATTAGCATTACCACCATGCTAAGAATGTTTTATCTTATAACTGTTGTACGGAGTATTAAGTCTTTTGCCATCTTCTGTTTAAATTCTAAAATACTTAGAATTAAGGCATTGAAAAAGAATAGAACTCCAGAAGGACATCAGAGAGATTACTGAGATGGGCCTGAAAGCATGCAGATCACAGAGATGAAAATATAAATTTAGGTGAAGAACACTAACAGGAAAAAATATATGGGTTGCACAATAGGCAGAATTAAATATACGATTCGAATACTCAAGTACACAGCCTGAAGAAGATCCAAGAGTTTATAGAGCTCTGAACCTTACAGTCACCTACTGAGGAAATGGCACATGAATGGAAAAAACATTTCATCAAAATGCTGCACCAAAATAAACCTGTTACCGTTCTGAAACACCTGTGACATCACTACACAGTTATTCAACAAGCAGTAGAGAACACTAGGAAGACTACTGGCTCTCAGCTATTTATAAAATAAAGTCTTTTCTCAAAACTGGAAAGCATAAAGTACACCAGACCCAAACCCTCAGGATGCTGCCAGGCAGGACTAGCCTGCCTTAAAACACTTGTATCTGATAAATGATTTACCAGTGGTCCACATGAGATGAGACATCTGTCATTATTAGCTCCTCTGTCCTAGGCCTGAAGTGCCAGTAGGGATAATACAAAGGAAAAAAATATATTATTTATTGCTTATCAATAGATTGAGGTCCATTAACCAGTTCTGCAGCCTCCTTAGTGCTTCAGTAACAGCCAAAGATCCGTTTTGAAATAACGAAGAGCAGAAGTCCACTTCGGCAAGAGGGGGGAGTTAAGTTGTGCTATTTCAAGCTCCAAGGCATGCCAAAAAAATAAAGTCATGGACATTTAAGTGCCGCCAGCAAAAGCAATGCATGCTATTCTATGAAGTTTGCGTAGGGGATTTTTTTATCATTTTTTTTTAAGAATGACAGAAAAGGTTGCTACATACTGGAACAGTACAATAACACAGTTGCAGGTTGAGGTTCCCGTTGCAGTACCTGCTTTTCCTTCCTCTTTCCTTCTCTAATTGAACAATATCCCAAGCCAGGAGTTTTCTGGTTTGTCCCCGCAATTCTCTCCCCCATCCTGGAGCAGCAGCAGGGGGGTGCGGGTGAGTGACTGGGTGAGGGCTCAACTACCAGCAGAGATCAACCCACCACATCCAAAACCTCGTTAACAGTTGCAAGACCACGCAATGACAAGCACTGCAAAAAAAGCCTGTTAATGCAGGAATACGATGGTTTGACTGGGAGCATCCTGAAGAGCTCAGCTCTGCTTCATACCTGCCTACAGCATTTAACAGCACATCAGTGTGTCGGCACTTCAGAGCCGCTCCAAAACCAACCTCTAAGACTCATCTTCAAGAAACCAGGCTGGGAAGGCTGCCTCAATAACTGCAGCCTAGAATTATGGATCTAAAAAATAAAGTAATTAGAATTCCAGTCAAAAGATTATTAATTTGCCCAGAAACAAGTGCATCTAGGAGAAAAATATTTGCCATTAACTGCAACTTCAATAGTCGGTTTGCTTGAGATAATGAGCTTCCTTCTTTCCATATCAAATCCATCCTATAGACCTCTAGAAGAAGAAAAAGTAAAAAATAAAAAAATCCTGCTAGCAATTGTTTCCTTATAGTCATCTCCACTTCCTCTAATGAGTTAGTCGTAACCCTATCATCGTTCTGATTTTATTTTCAAGAAGTTTAACTAACAATGAGAGCGATCTCTATCCCCCTTTGCAAAGAGGTAAAACCGTAACGTGCTACAGGGATGCTTTTTCCCCACTGTAAGCAAAGCGGGATGACGTACCCCAAGCACCTGAGTGTATCTCCAGCGTAATGAACAAATAGCTTCCAAAATGTATTTTCATTAAGGAGGAGATTTATCTGAAGATATTAAGACTGAAAAGACTTTCTGAGCGAGAACAGCCCCTGCAGGTATTAAGGTACCCAGCAGATCCTCTCTAATTTAACACTTGCAATTACAAGACAAGGTCTGAATGCTCAAGCTAAAAGTTTAACTGCAGAGAAAAATCAAGTTAATACTTAGATATCGCTGTCTATAGTTTAATATTGTTTTCTTTACCTCGTTTAGCAGTCATTATTACAATGAATTATACTATCGCACAGGGATTCAAACCTTTCAGATGGGTGGAAAAAATCCTTGGCGTGAGGCACGTCTGCAGTCAGTTTCTAGAATCCAAAATTTGTCTTTAACAACCTGAATTTGCAAGCAACTTCTAGTAAAGAGTGTAAACTAATGACTTGTTTTACCTTTTAGCTAGAGACTAAATCACTAAAATCATAACAAATATCATAGAACGATTCACCCAAAATATAATTTTTGGTTCCCTCTAAGTTCTTTTGATTTGAAGATCTGTAAAAACAACCCCAAGTTAGCACTTTACACAAACTCCATAGAACCGTACATCTTTTGAGATCACGAGATCCATCCCTCAGTTCTTACCAAACTTAAGTCCCCAGGCAAATCTGGTTTTTGCTATGTTTATTTTCAAGCAGTTCATTTTCCCATTTATACCTCTTCCAAAATATGCACAAATGCTTTATCTTCATGCAAACACGTCCACAAAATTCCTTACTAATTTAACTTTGGGTGGAGGCATCATAAAATGCCAGTCCACAGAGGCAGGCAGTACAGGAGGCTTCAAAATGCGAGGAGACAAATTAATGGACAAATCTATAATGGGCTACTAAAAAAGGATCATCTCTGATGTTCCTTGGGATGCAAGGCAGCTAAGGATTCTCAGCAAGAACAACAGAAACACAACCATGACTTGTGTGCTCTCTCTTTAAGCAGCATCTCCTAAAGTACTGTGTATTTTTGGCTAGATGGACCATCGAATAAGGCATTTCTTCAATTCTTACGCCTTTGCCTTTCTTTCTGGGGCAGAAGGAGGTTGGTGAGGGCACTGAACCCTGCTAACTGTAACCTTAAGATCCGCAGACAGACTTGAAGCTGCAAGTAACTTAAAGCATCAGAGAAAACGTGTGTGGAATCGTGGAGAACAGTTGTGGATACCTGACAAATATTCATTAAAAAAAAGAAATGCAGAATAAGATGATGTAGTTCAGCCTGGAGGTCCATCGAGTCCCTAACAACATCACAGACAATTTAATTAAAATACTTGCCACAGACAGGGAAAAGGTTTAAAGGCTAAAAAAGATAAACAAAGTACAAAGAAAAAAAAAACTACCAGACTAGAGCTGAAAGGTGAAGTCTGGGTAAAGCACAGCCAAAACAACTGCTGCTCCTCCAGCTGAGCTGCTGAGAGGAAATGGAAATGCAAAAGCATTTACCAGCTGGCACAGAAGAGTCAGACAAGCGCTCCATCCCTCTGATATGAATTCAAGATGCACAAAGGTACACTGAATACAAGTAGGATCGGACACCTGAAGATAAAAACCTGATGTGTTTCAAGGCAACAAAAGTCTTCAGACTTTTATGGTAATCTGCACCTCTGCCTCTTGATGCCTCACCAGCTGAGGCAGAATACACAGGACCTCAAAGCAACTATCAGTTCTAGATGTACAGACACTGGCACTCATATACATTGACCTCGAGTGCCTGAAATTCTAGTAAAAATAGAAGCTGTGCATTTACCACTGCACTAACTGACGCACTGACCCCCACCAGTTGTTGTTTTTTTTGAAAATGTGGAACTGTGGAGTTTGTAAATTAGAATTACAGGGTTAAAAATACCAATAGTTCATGCACTCGTTGGCAGAGAACCAATAGTGTTATTAATTTTCCTATACGACTGAGGAGATAGCAATAGAATATTTTGAACTCAGGCCTAGCAGACAAATAGATTTGCAGGAGCTGCTATCTTCTTTGCGGTGCAAATGTATGTTGCAAAGCTTCTTCCAAGCAATTAACAAGTATCCTTAAAACGTGACAAAACTTGCTGTAAAAACACGAACCATTTGACATTCATCCTATGAGCGGGGAAAAAAAGAGTTAGTAAGAATCATACAAAGTCCTGAGTATCTGTGTCAGCTAGTGTGGGCAGAAAGGAAGAGACCTGAGCTGAGAAATCCTGATAGCAAACCCCAACAGATAAGAGAGGGGCTGGACTATCAACACTCACTGTCCTTCCCTGGCAATGACGTTTGCACTAACTGGGGGAAAGCCTGCCTACATTCACAGCTCTCCGAGGACCATAACCCAACTCCAGATCCAAGAAACTTTGCAGTTTTGGTTGGGAAAAAAAGTATCTACTCACAGGTCATAAAACCCGATCCTCAGAGTAGATTTCTCATTTGTGGTCTAGCACAGTTAAACAGCTGAGACCGCAAGCAGATGCACTCAAAGACCGTGAAAAGAATAGAGCCAGACAGGTAAATTTGTTTCCCTGTGTTTAAATTCCAGAGGTCAATCACTTCTAAGAAAAACCAATGAGGATTTGTGGCTGCATCATCCAAGCTGATTCAGTGTGTGCAGCTGGTGCTCACTGCTACAGCCTACGAGTCTGGTGAGAACACATGGCAGACTCCCTCAATGCTTCAAGCTTCATAAAGACATCAAGGTCACACACTTACCCCTGCACGGACTAAATAGATGAGTTATCAAAGCTTTTAGAGTGAACCCCCCTAACTCAGACCATCTGGCACGGCGAGGGACAACGTGAGGTGACACACGGTTGACCTTGATGGGATGCGCGTGATGTCCAACTGAGGGACACCACAGCCTGGTCGCTGGGAGTGGTATAATGAGACATTACAAGAAATGACAGACACGTTCACTGTGGCGGTATGACAAGTCCCTTTTGCTGATTTGCCTCAGGATCTGTTCCAGAACGCGTGGCTGCTAAAGGACTCAAAAATCCTGTGATGACCTTTCTGAACTGTACAGGGTGAGCTGTAACTTCTTCTCATTTAATCCGAGGGCTAGAGAGGGAAAGTCAAAGAGCTGCAGCTGAAAGAAACAGAGGAAATCAGAGGGAAGCGAGTTTGAAAACATCATCCCCAGAGCTCCTCGTTAATAAGACACCATTAGAAACAATGCCAGAGAAGAGGGCTTCCCCAGGAAAAGTGAGCAGCTGCAGCACACAAGGAAAAGGAGGTTTGGTCATTGCACTGCACCAGCTAATGGCATCCTCTGTACTGCAGCAAAAAATGAGAATGGTTGCTATTTGCAGCACCGGTCTTTGTTCCAGAAGTTGTGGCCCCAGAAACAGAAGGTAAGGAAACAGGGTAAAAACTCACAGCTGAATGCATCGACTTTTCCCCTCCTTCCCCCAGTTTTTAACAAAAGTTCCAACAGCGATGCTATGAAGCTTTTAATGTTGACAAGTCTATTTTTTTTAATTTTGAACTATTTTAACCACATAATGTTGTATACCGAGAGTCTGCTAAACACCTTTGATTCAGAGGCCCATATGTTCCAACATTTAGTACGTTTCACTACAACAGCTCCATCATTTAATACACGTGCTGCACTTGGTCTTACCAAAACATACACACAGCACCCAGCACCGTGGGAGCACCTTAGAATTACCAAAATAAGAACAGAAAGTCCTTTTCCTTCAGCTTTTAAAAATTATTCTTGCTAACAAGTCTCTGATAGAAAATCTCTTCTTGGCTGATTGGCAACTCCCCGTCTCTCAGGTTACAGAGAAGAGGATATTCTATTGAAAAAAAAAAATTATGAACCTGAATACTGAAAAGAGTAATAATCACATTCCATTTTAATATTCTGGCACTGACAATAAAATCTGCACTCAGGTAAGATATTTCTATTGTAAGTAAAGATTATCTTGCTTGTCATCTGCAGTTCTTCTGTTAATATCATTTTCATAGCGATGAAATGTTTTTCTCCCCCAGAGGAACAACCAAAACCAATACAACACATCACGAACCAGTGAGATTCACCTGTCAGACTAGTTATTAAATATTAATAGGTACAGGGCATTTTAGGAGAAGTAAGTGAAAGTAGGAGATGTACTTTATTTCTTTCGTACCTTCCATTCCACCTTTTAATTCATAATACCTCCTTTCATCAGTTGCTGGGTTGTTGTTTTTTTTTTAGTGTTTTATCCCACTTTTTCTTATTGACTGCTAAGTAAGCTAGAGGTAGGCTTATTTACTTCCACTCTTTCAAGGAGAAGAACATTACTGCTAATGGCAATTTATGTAATTAACCAATCACTGTACTTATATCTAAGGAGAAAGTAATTCAAACCCATGATTCTTGCTTTTTTCTTTTTTTCCCCTTTTTCTTTAGGATGTTTTGCTTTTTTTTATTATTATTTTTTTTTTGCTTTCCACTGAACTTAAAGAGGAAACCTAGATGTCCAAACCAGCAGGCAATCCCTTGCCACGCAGACGGCACTACCATTTCCTTCACTTTCTTTCTGCAATTTCTTACTTTCTCTTTCATTTTTATGTTTCTACAAAAAAAATCAAACTGAATGATTCCAGTTCTTCAGCAGGGATTGGGATATTTACTTTGAACTGACCTAAAATAACCACACCCCAACTTGACCCCCTTTTATCTAAGAACAAGCACTGATTACTTCCAAATATAAACCAGCACACCTACCCTTAGTGTTGACCGTTTTCGATGTGACCTCCAGTGTCTCCAATGGTTCCGTTCCGATGTTTTCTAACTTAATGATAAGCTGCTGAGTCTCTCCGTTGTAGAGCTGGACGGATACATTCGTGGAGATCTCATCCCCCGAAGAAGGCTGAAGTGTATGAGCAGACCTACAAAAAGTGACAAACGTGAAAACGTAATGTTACAATAAACACGGTAAAAGCTTGTCCAAGTTATTATATCCTACTGAAGATTTCAATCGAATCTTCAAGATTCAACAAATCTTCAACAGAATATCAGATTCTTTGAAGATCTGGAAACCACTCCTCTGAAATCTTGAAGATATTTGACATAATTTTCCATTCTGAGTTTAGCAAGGTTCTTTTTTAACAAGCATTGAGGACAAACGGTAATGGTATGCGTAATACAAGTCAGCTTCCAAACAATGTGAAATATGTATTCCTGACTGAAAGCCTGTTAAACAATTGCTGTAAAAATCATAAAGAAGGGAAGAGGGCAAAAAACTAATAGCAGGTCATCAGAAAGAGCAAACTTGAAAAAAGTGACATCTGATCTACCAAGAGTTTGAACGCTAGGGTTGAATACTAACGAGTAGCAAGAGCTGAATGGAAAACTAAAATGTAAAAATAGTATAAATAAATACAGAGAATAAGTTGAATGCTGCAACAGGAGATACAAGGGTGAAATTCCTCTGCAGGATCCTGAAGTTCATCCCTCTTTCTGCTCAGCCCATCCAAATTACAAAAATGAGAATAAAACCATAAAGCAGGAAGATTCCTCAGCTGAGATTAAACCTTTACAAGTCCAAGGGAGGATACATTATCTGACAGAGCTAAGCATTGCCAAACTTCACCAACTTACTCTCCATGTGCAATATGAAGGAAGAAACACCTCTGATGAACAGATACGTAGCACTGACTGCTTTAAGCAGCTGACACTGAAATAGGAGACACCCACAGTGCTGTGACAACATGAGGGCAAAGCAGAATTGAGCAGTAACCTTGAACTTTGCTAGGAAGAAGAAGTAATATGGGAGCTGGCAGACCTCAGTTCTAGTGGACAGCAGGAAGCACAAACCTCATGGGAATGGATCCTGGAAGAAATTTACTCAGCAAAAGGTGAAATAGTGAATATAAATGAACTCTTTAGAACATGAATGAGGGAAGGAGCTTTGCAGAACAAGACAGATGGGCAGAGGTTCAGTTTCTGACTGTATTTTTCACACTAATGCAAAGTGGTCTGAAGGGATCAAGGACACGAGGGCGAAAGCTATTGAGATTAATGACTGATACATTTGTTGGTAAACCCACGGTCAGTAACTTCTTTTGGCAGGTATTTCTGCTATCCTTCCTTCACACCCTATTTTTCCCTTATTCAAGAAAAGCAGCCTCCACCAAAAAAAAAAAAACATCACAGCAGATTTTAGTCTTTCAGAACACAGCTTTGGCAACAAAAAACACACTTTTTGATCATCTAAATGCTACAGACATATATCGTTATCACTGCAGCACTCTGAAGTTTGGGCATGTGGAGTGGCAATGGAGGAAAATAAAAACAAGACAATTTCTTAATGTCTTTTCCTCCTCACACTCAGACAAAAGTAAGAATTGCATACTAAGAAAGCAAAATAATGGTTGCTCTCAATTACTGTACAAGTGTACGTATGAAACCAAAATCCGGCTACTTCAGCTTGTACATCTTTTGCTTTAACACAGGTTCTTCCATTAGGGCATTTGAGGTGGGCCCCTCAACAAAGCTGTACTACTGCCTGGAATTCCTTGGTGCTGCTCTGAAGGTGCTCTCCTGCTGACCCGACCCTTCTCCAGGCTCTGGGCATCTGTCACTGACACTGGCATCAAACTGGGATGGGGGGGATGGATTGAGGTTCCCCTCCTGGTTTAAAGCCCTCCTCACCAGCTTGGCAAACCTATGAAGAGGGCTTGTAAACATAAGCGTTAAACAAATTGGAAAGGTGCAAGAGGAAAACTTTTTCAGATTTAATCCTGCTGCCTGTAAATTAGGAGTATTCTTTCTGTCATTTCTTTACCACATCTTTTAAAAGTACATCATCCTCCAGAGGATCCAAAGGATAAAACAGAGTTGACAGGAGTTGCATGAGTCAATTTACAGGTATCACAGAGGCCAGGAGAAGGAATAAGTGATGGCAAATAGGAACCTCTCTGGCATACTGCAAGGTAGCCAGAAGCACATCTGAATTCCCAGGACGTCACAGGAACTGAGACTGAGTACTGAAACCACAGCATTTGAATAAACCAAGAGCAAATTTAACACCAAGGAGAAGGGAAACATACACCAATATACAAAGAAAATCTCGTTACTGTTACACATTATCAGCTGAACATATATCCAAAAAGAGCAGATATTACGCTCATTTAAGAATATTTGCAATTCCCTGTGTATTTCGAACTCATTATATTCTTTAATAAATTCATAACTTTGGCTATCCAATACTGATTTTGATTACAGCTAAAACCACCCAGACTCCATATCTAGCAAAATTTTTATAGACAATTTACCAACATGCAACCCAGCTACAGTATTTTATTAGTTTGCTGTCTTTGCTAGGGTATTTCTTTTGTATCTTTATACAAGGCCATCAAGACAGGCTATTCCACGTTAGAAAAGTAGAATTCATTATGGAAATATCAGAACCAAACTGGTTCCTTTTTCATTGCTAAGGCATATTGAATAACATGGTAACAAAAGAAGTAAGTAAACAAAAGGCTGTGTGCTGATCCACAGCTAAAAGGAATATGGAAAGGAAAACCAAAACTGTAACTGTTTGCAAAATGGAACATGGATGCTCTTGAAACTGGAAAAGTTCCAAAAGCTGAACTGAACTGGTGTCTTACCAGCTTTCTCTAAAGACACAGAATTAGTCAGTCTCATTCCTCACCCAAAAAAATGCTCAACAACCCTCCCCCAAAAACACTTAGCCCTCACGTAACAATTGTGACACCTTTGGTGAGCGTATAACGACTGGTACCTAGTTTGGAGCTTACCCATACAACAGGAATACTGACGT
This sequence comes from Heteronetta atricapilla, assembly GCA_011075105.1. Classification (NCBI taxonomy): domain Eukaryota; kingdom Metazoa; phylum Chordata; class Aves; order Anseriformes; family Anatidae; genus Heteronetta; species Heteronetta atricapilla. Next base: position 154,694,167 of record CM021732.1, read on the forward strand.
GTTGGAGCAAGTCCAGAAGAGGGATATCAAAATGATTAGGAGGCTAACGTGACAAAGGACAGGTTCAAAGGCTGTTTCATTTTGAAAAAGAGAATGGCAGAGGGAACTTTTTTCTGAGCGTGGTCAGACAACTAGATAATACCCTGGGCAACGTGGTCTAACATTAAAGATGTATCACTTGTCAAAGATGGTTCTGCTTTGACCAAGATCCTAGAAGAGTTGATCTCCCCCTTCCAACTTACATTAATCTATGGGTTACCTCTTTACTTCAACATTTTATAAACATTTATGAACACTAACATAGCAATGTAACCAAATAAAATCCTGATTTTATTAAATTTCTCACCTTGGAAGGGAGGTACTGATCTGCAGCCTTGGCAAAGCTGGAATGACTTCAACAGTACAACCATTGGTCTTCACTCCTGGCAGATTGTCCAGAAGACAGTCACTGAAGACTCCGAAAACTGATGTATGGTAACCTGTTTTTTGGAAGAAAACACAAATATTGCACGTTTTTTTTGTTTTAATATATAATAAATGGCATCATACAAACAGCATGCAGCATGCCTTTAGATCTATGACATATAAAACTGTAAAAAAAAAATAGACTCCATAATTTCTACTATGCATTGTGTTAAGTTCTGAAAGAATTCTACAAAGATCAATGTCACAAGTTGTATGAAAAGACCACTGTTTCACAATACCAAATCACCCTATCCACCGCTGCACATAAACTTGCTGCCCTTCAACATACGTTGAGAATCCCTTATTTCTTTTTTTTAAAAAAAAGATAGGAAAGAATATCAACAGTATCCAGAAGCTATTAAAAAATCCCAAAGCAAATGATTTAAATTTATTTTTTGATTATCTATGTACGTATACCCCTGCCACAAAAGACTGCAGGTACGTATACGTTATTGAATATGCAGATATGTATGCACCTGCCATACAAGTCCACAGGTCATCCTCTAAAAGTTTGATTTAGTAGGCAAATACCTCAGCACCAATTCCTTGCCAAGCAATATATACAACTTGTATCTGAAGGCAAATTTAATTCATTGACACCCAAGTAACGGCCAAATACAGAAATCAACTCCTCTACTTGCATTACATTTTTAGTATGTGAAACTAAAAACAGACAGCTATAGCACAAATGTTCCTCGATGCTTTGAAGCTATTCTGTATTTACTGAAATAGTTTCTGAGGGAAAAAAAACAGAAATGAAGAATCTTTTTATGAGCAGAAAACACGCTGAGAACAGAGTTTCTTCAAGTTCAAATTCATCTTCTTTTGGTGTTTAATTTTATTAAAGCAGTTCTTTTCCTGAAATCCTATATTCCAGGAGCATGTACCTAAAATTGCATGTTGTTAATATGATTCAGTACTACTGCTTTCCGAATCTATCATCTCCTTTTCTAGGAGACTGATCTGCTGGTCTTCTAAAAAAAAGTTCTTTAATTCTCTCCACTTACTAGGAACACAATTCTGTTTATGCTTATTAATGAAATGACATCTCGAGTGCAACAGACTACACACATCAGCTAAATTGTTTCCACACAAACCATCTGCAAAACTTTCTGTAATCTTACCATGAACACGATTAAGAAAAATGAGCTGCAAGATTATCTTCTGCATTCTCATGAAAAAGTTGGTCATTTTTCTCCGAAGCTTTCCAATGAAAACATTAATAAGGTGGCGTTTGAGTTCATTATCTCTCATACTGGAGATACTGAAAATGTGTGTTCACTGCTGCTCTTGCAACCAAGTGAATTTTCAGCATCACAGGCTATGGTTTTAATGAAGTCTAGTGTATTAAACAGCTCTATTTGTTTGGGACTTCTTGTTTGTTTTACATACTGAGGAGAATTCAGAGTAGCAAGTATGTAAAGCACACCAGTTTAAAGTGGTTCAGACAAACACATAACTCACAGAGACATAAAATGTTGTCCTGCTAGAAGGAGAGTGAGGAAATGCATCCCTTACCATTGACAGTAATCTGCCCAGTGGTTTGAGGAACACCAACGAGAGTAACCGGATAGAGACCAGACTCGGCAGGCAGAGAAAGGGCTGCAGGAAGAGATTCAAATTCTACTCCTGTTGTCAAGAGACCCTGAAAAAAAAGTCGTATTACACAGATAAATTAATTCATAATATACACTTAGAATTTCTCACATTGTATCACCAAACATTTAGGGTTTATTCAAATTTGCTCATAGCAGTTGCGTTGTTTTCAAGTTCCAGTGACTTAAGTATGCTTCGATATTACTGCAACATTTGTATTCAACAGAGAAAAGAATGTGTTTCAGGATCCTTCTGAGGTGGGAAAGATACACGAAATACAAATAGGAAGTAAAAAGAACAAGTGATGTTATCTGCAAGGTGTTTTGCTTTTGTTTTGTATCTACACTTAATTGCACCTGTACAACATACATTTGGGACGGTGGAAATCAACCATCAATAGCTTGCTTAGCTTTAATTAAAGTTCCTGTCCAGACAAGACTTATCTGTATGGAGGAAACAAGTGGACTATTTACAGATAATAAAGTCTAGTTCTATTAACTAACCTAAAAGTCTAATTAGGAGCTGGAATAAGGCATTCACCTCTCTCAGCGGACCACCTAGCAAGCCTAAGTGCCTGCAGCTAGACTGGCTGATGGAGAAATCTCTGAGCACCCTTAAAGTTAAAACATGGGACAAAAGAAGAAGTGGAACCAAAAAATAAATAAATTATTTCATGTCCTAAGAACAACAGCATTACTTTGAGTAAGCCAATTGCTTTTTTTAAGCTCAGTTAACAAGTTTAAGATGCTTGCGCACAGTATGCGCTTTGAGAAGTGATATAAATATTGCTGTAAAACACAGGAGTCTAAGTTACTGGCTGCTTCTATATACTTATTAATTAAAAGTGATGATATCCAACTATTAATGCAGTAAGTACAACTGGATTAAACTTCAACTCCATTAAGATGCTTCGCAGGAACTCAAGAGGAATACAAGAGGTTGATGTTAGTTTTGTAAAGGCAGATGAAAAAACTTACGCTTTCAGACAGAAAAACACAGAGACTGCAGACTAAACAAGGAGTTGAAGAAGCAGCAAGGTTACCTGCACAGTGCCAGAGCACTAGCTCTGCTTTCCTTTGAAAACATCTGACTGCCTGCTTTCCCGTTCAATAGGTTTTTGAATGGCGTACCTCTGCAGCTCACAGCTGCTGTAAAAGGCAGACTAGCGCTCTCCTGTTTCTCATTCTCCATTTGAAGTTATCCTAATTGCTACTCATATAAAACATCCTTAAGGAAATGAAGGTGGCACGACCTGAACTACCCAGCCGATGACTGAGTCTTGACCTGCTGCTTTAAGTCTTCGATGACCTGATTTGCATGGGGACTAATCACCACGTAGTCGACAAATTCCTGGGCAATAACTAAAACCAACCACCCAGTAATGGAAAACTAACTCAACCAAAACCTGTTACCAGAATTTCTTCCCTCCTTAGAAGTCAATGTGCATGTGAAAAATTAACTATCAATTAACTAAAAAAAAAGTGAAAATGTGAAAAATAACCTATCAATTATATAATGTTCATATGTAATATATACACTATGTAAAGCTAAAGGAGAGCTTTGCAATTAAGATTCTTAACAGCAAAGTTGTCAGCACACTAAAAGCCCAAGAAAGCACGCTGAACGGATCTGGCTTTTTTTTTTTTCATTCAACATCTCAAGTACCCCAAATTCACACACTGCCTAATATACCCAAAAGCTTAAATCCTTCGTTCCAGCGATTACTTCTTTGTAGACACTGTTGAGACAAAGCTTATTTCAAACAAAGCTGTCCTTGCTTTGTGGGAAGGTTCTTCAGAGAACTGTATCCTTCTCTAATCCTGCACACAATTCAATTACTTTACTTCAGCTAGAAGAAAATACCGTTGAACCCTCATTTCTACTGAATTTTAGTTTTCCCCTAGTTTCTCATATAGAATTCTGTTTTAAGAAACAATCCCCACAAAAAACAACTCATAGATCAAATTCTGTCTCGCTGTGCTTTCGTCAGCCGGTCTAGCAGAGCATCGATGCTTTGTGATTCCCACCTCATCAGCGTAGGAGTGGGCGCTGCTTTCCAAAAGGGTGCTTTTCTGTAGCCAGGAACATCACCAGGCCTCGCCTGCAGTCTTTTCTGCTGTATTCTTTACAGTATTTCATGGTAAAGCTTGTAAAATAATAGTTGCAATAACTGGTCAATACAAGTTCATTTTAGATATGATGCAAATTGATTGATTGAAAGAAGCCCTGCAGAGGGATTCGCACCCCAGAAGGGGGCTGAACATTTACACTTTACACTAAGGCTCAATCTTTGTCATAATCCTTCTGCTTTTGCTGTGAGGGAAGCAAATCTCACAATATAAAGGTGACCACAACACACACACTCCAGAACTCACCTTTGCAACTGGCGCGGAAGGCTTTCCAAAAGTATTTCAGTCTCTGAAGCACTGAACTGTCGCTTGGCCAAATATCCAAACACATAGAAATTATTTAGGATTCACCTCAACTAAATACTTTCCTCCAAGGACTTCAAATCCTAAAAAATCAATTATTATAAAGTCCAGGGTATTTTGGAATTTCCTTCAATGGGACTTTCTAGGAGGGGATTAGGAAATAATAATGCAGTGCTTCAGCAGCCTTCCCGCGTCAGTCTTTCTCCTAACGACTGCACTGAACTTCCCTTGGAACAATTACTACACCAGCATTTTTCCATTCCTGGCTATGTCCCCACATGCGTATAAACACTAAGAAACTACAACACCATTGCAAAACTACAGCCCCGTCACTTTTCTGAAATCTGGAAGCTTCTCATTAGACAGGGTCTTAATTACCCCAGTTTTCAGTGGGGCAAGGGGGTGAGGGAAGCTTATCGCCTTTCCAGCTGAGGCAAGGAGAAATTGAAACCATGGGGAGAAAACAGGGGAAATTTGGACGTTATCCACGTTGATCAGAGGACAACTGATAAAGCAGAGGAAGTGCTCAGCGCAATGTATTTTCTTACAAGGTATTACAAATGCATTCTCAATCTGTTGTTTAACACCAAAATAAAACACATGAAAATGAAGAGATTTTTAGAGAATAAATGCAATGGAAACGCCAAAACATCTGCACTAAGCAAAGAATATTCCTGGGCTAAAAATTAAAGAGCCTCAAGTCCATGAACACATGAAGGAGAACACATCGTTAATTCATTTCTCTCATTCTGAGTTTTACTCTCCAGTGAAACTTCAAGCTTTTGAAAATAGATATCAAGAAAGCATAAAAGCTCGTCGAAGGGAAAAAAAATACAACATAAACCTCAACAAGTCTTCGGTGTTTCAGGCATAAACTGAAATCAAGATAATTATTCTTAAAACTTGACCCCACAAGTAAATTTTAAATGAGAGTGACTTATCTAGAATGTCTGCAAGACATTTCCAGTTCTGCTACATGCTGGATTCTGCAATATTTGCCCAACATTGCCCTCTGGTGCCTAAAAGAAATGAAATTACCAGAGCCAATGAAGGCGAGGCTGAAGTGCTGTGATATCCTTTACCTAAAGGTATCTGATGCAGAGAAAGAAGAAAAGGAAAAGGAAGCAAGTGTCAGATTTCTTTTTCCCTAGAGTCTTGTGCCTTATCTCAGTAATAATATTTAGTAACCACTGCTCTCTTTGACCAAATAGAAAAATGGTATCTGTATGAGCGGCTTCCTCCAGGGAATGTATGAATCAGAAGAAAAAAGATGTTTATTTCCTTGTATTCCTATAAAACTATCTAAATTGTCTTCGAGAGGATATATGCATGCTATTACTACAGCCTGCCTTTCAATCACTTCCAAACTAGACTTAGTTTCGAAGAAACAAAACAACTTGTATGCAAATGGTAGCTTTTGGGGATGCTGTTAAAACAACATGAGTACAGAAGTGCCTTTCTAGGCTTTACTTACCAGTCCTGACACGTAATCACTGTTTTTTTTCCCCCAAGTACCACCGCCAGTGTTTTCTCATTGAACATACTTTATACAACATTGTCAAGTACTTTACACAAAAATTACCAAATATTTATTTAAAAGGAAGTTTCTCCCAGTAATCCTAGTGAGAATGTTTCAAGACGACCTATCAATTTTCAACCACAACCATTTTTACCCTTCTTCCCCCGACCTTTTTTGTGTATTTTCTTGTCCAATACAGCTTCAAGGACATGTAGCCCACCAGTAAGTAAATATTCCCTCAAGAGTACAAAGACATGAACTCTCTAAAGAGCAGTTCATGGAAATGTTTTTGAATGATCGTGAGCTAAATTCAGGGCCTGATTATACATAAAGATGTATCAAAATTTTAGATGTTATTTTTAAATATCAACATAAAAAGTGCTCTTGGCTAACAACAGAGTTTTGAAGTTTACAAAACAAAAAGCAACAGCTGTTCTCAAACTATCATTAATCCAAACACTTAAATTGTCTTGAAATGCTCCAAACAGAATGAGACCTACAGAATAAAGACTTTCTTTTTTGGTTATGAGTTTTAAATACTCTAAATTACATTAACCCTGTGTGTTGTGGCAGTATTTTTTTAGTTTGTCGATACTGATTTACTAAAATACAGTTTATACTGCTCTGTATGTGTCAGTGATGGTTGTAAGAAGGCTACATTTCCTACAGAAAGTACATAAAAAGATGCTTTCATTGAATAAATAACACTCCCACAAAAATTCTCAGCCTGTGAAGGCAGCGCATTTGTTTTTAAAATGAAACTTGAGAAACAAAGAGGAAAAAGTAGTTAAAATCTTACAGGACTTAAAACACTTCGCAGTGCTTTAAACTTTTTTTTCCAAGATGCAGAGGAAATACACCAGAGATTTTTCAGCTTGGTTTTGTGGCTTTTTATTTGAAGGCCTGAAATCCAAAGGTCATTTTTTTCCTGGACAGAAAAAGGGCTTGGTAACTGTACAAGAGATAAAGGCTACCATTCAGGTATCTGAACAAGTCTAAACAGAAATCGATATTCCTGGAAGAAAGTCAAGTGGTGTATATACTTATTTAGAGCTGAACATCAAATCTACTCTTGACTTGGGTTAGACCGCAAGGACAGCAAAAAATATCCTGTCTAGTCTACTGCAGGCAAAGGAGACGAGGCTCATTTTTGTCTCTCCCTCACAATGTTGATTTAAGGTACCTGCTAAGTATTACAGAAGCATTGCCTCTGATCTCTCCTAATTTGCTTTACTGACCAAAATAAACAGTTGTTGGACCTAACCACCTCTATATTCCATTGTTAAACATTTTGTCACTTTACAAACACCACTGCACCTTTCATCGGGTTGGCCTTTCCCACTATACGGGCCAAAAGAAGACCGGGATGCAGAAGACAGGAAAGAAAGAAGAAATGGGACTCATGAAAAATATGAAAAATAGGTATCTAAATAGAGTCCCAAATCATGAATATGCATGTCTGGGGATAAACAGCAACAACAAGGAAGATGGGGAAAGAGTTCTGAAGAGCAACAACAACAAAAATCAACTCTTCCAACTTTACGGGGCTTCTCATCTGAATAATGCTGATCAAAGTCATGCCGCCACAGTCCCATAAAGCTGAATGTATTTTACATTAATACTTCAAACAATGAAAAAAGCTAGAGAAGCCTTTCAGTGGGGAATCATGCTCCTTAACAACTAGCGCGGTATCTCAATATTAGGTTGTTTGCCTTCCCAACTTTCAGCCACAATTAGCAGGACGCAACAGAAGGAAAAGCATCCCGGTAAAAGTTTGGGTAGATGCTTCTGTGGTTTACTTAAGCAAGTAAGCTAAAATGACAGATACTAAACTGAAAGTTGACAGAAAGGGAAAAAAGGAGACTATAGATTTCAAGACAGTTCCATGCTGATGAATGGTGAGCCTTGATGGAAGGAAAGACCAAAGGAAATGCAACGGAGAGCTTGAAGAAGGGACTGCCAGGCATTGGAAACAAGGTTGAATGAGCAGTGACACTGCGTGGGTAAGGTGCTGAGTCCAAAGGAAAAAAGCTGTGGGACAGACGAGCTAAAACTGACATTAAATGACAGAAAAGGATACCCTCAAAATGCAAATGATCCTGAGGTTAAATAATGTGAAAGAATGTGACACGAAAAAAGACAAAAAGAAGCCATGGGGCATAAGTACACATTCATAATGAAAGAAATCACTAATAATAAAATAAAATACTTTAAAATGTTCAACACCCTGAATTATTAAAATAAAAACGAAAAAAATCATTCCTGTGATAAAGTAATAATTATTCCCACACTCCAGAGAACCCACAGACGAGATTAGAGAATCACAGGAAGTTAGGCTGGAAGGAGATGCTGGAGGTCCTCGTGCCCGACCCACTGTTCAAAACAGTGCCAACTTTCATGTCCTTGCAGGTTTTTCACTCTCCTGTCCACTCAAATTCAGGAGATGGAGATCCCACGTTCTGTCCCTGGTGAGATGACATCAGTGCACAGCAGAATATCTCAAAGCACTCTATTAATAGATCACTGACTAAAGAATTACGTTAGTCGTTTCTATTATATATCTAGTCTGCTTGCCTCCTTCCTCTCACCCTTACCAATAAAACTGAAATTCAGTATTAATTCTAAACAAAACTATCACCCTAACAGGAAAAAAAGAAGGAGTCACTACTACAATTAATTTGCTCAGTGAGTGGATGGAGCGCGCACCCTTATAAATAACTGTATTCCGAGTTCTGAAGGGTATGCAACCACTCACAAGAAATGTCCTCATTAAGAAATTATCCCCCCAAAAACCAGAAATAATTACATCATTACTTACACGATACAAATTAGACTATAAATCAAAATGCTCTGAAATTGATTTCTACACAGGGTCCTTTGTGATGCACAGCTTTACAGTTACTTCATATATCTTAATATATTAAGTAACCTTTAAGTAGACCTGTTAATAATAATAATAAAGAGCAAATACACCCTAACTCACTTAGCCCAGCAGAACAGTGGGCTCTGTGAGACAGGATTTCTTTTTCGAAGCAATGTTAAAGATTGGAGAAAAGGCGAAAATATTTTATGTAAAAGCCAACACTGCATTAGGACTGACTGGAGATTCATCTGGTTTAGCAGTTAAATAAGTTTTAACTTTCAAATGGTCAACAATGAAAAAACTCTCGTTAATTGGCACAAAGGGGGAAAAAAAAAGATGCACTTTGTTTCAGTACACACTGCAAGCAGTCCACAAAAACAGTATCATAGAGTTGTATGAAGCAGCTGAGAGCTTGGGCTTGAACCTTCCAACCTGACACGCTTCTCTGGTATTCTTGCCTTTTTCTGTGTCCTCCCTTCTGATCCCTTCAGCTTCTGGTGCTTTCAAATCACATCTATCCCTGGGAACTGCAGATCCATAAGCCGAAGCTTCTATTAACAAATCAAAGCTTCCCAGAACTAGTTATCTGAAGTCCTTATTTTTAAAAAAATGTGATCAGCGTGGGAATCTGAGAAGCTAGGGTAAATGCAATTTTTTTATATAACAGGAGGAAGAATACACTGATTATTAGGTTTCAGGATGTGATTATTACTTGAAAAGCAGTAAAGCCTTTAGCACGGGTTCTAGTCAATGCAGAGAGATGCAGAATGAATTTACAGGTCAGTAAAAGTAAAGCATTTACACACTCCAAGGGGCAGAGATTTTCATGTCAATACCTCATCATCACCGCAAAACATGAGAAAACTGACACTACTGCACCGTTAAACTGAGGTCGCACTGACTTAAGCAGTTTTTAAACTACTTGATTAATAGCAAACCATATTTGAAAGTCTGACTTGGGAAAGAGCTGAGGAAAAAAAAAAATGAGAACAATAATAAAAAGCAGAAAGATACATACCATGTTTTCTACTCGGAGCTCGAAAGGCATAGGGTTGTACACCATCAACTGAACTTCACATACATCTCCCTGGACCCACTGGAAGTCTATGAGAAAGGATTACGGAATTAATGCAGGAATTGCCTAATCATAGTGTTACAAAAATTAGCATCAGCTGAGCTGTCAGGTTGTTACATTGGCTTTATGTTCTAAATTAACATCTCTCTATAATCTGCACAGCCCAAGTCCCGTTCAAGTGCACCAAGGGACACAAGCCAAATCAGAGGCAAAGCAAGGGGTTAAAAGGACCGGAAGTGTTCGTTAATACACTCATTATATTAATAACAGTAGTGCTCCAGAGCCCCTGCATGCCAACCTTACATCGACAAAATTAACTCAGGCATCGGTTCAAAATAGTACTTAAACACATCCCGAACGTTAGCCACTTGAAAGCTTCAACGCTCCCATGCTTGGAGGCAGGTACAAGGTACGCAGCACCGTGCGTGCATCATCAGAACTTGGTTAAAAAGCAACCGGATCAGGAACAAACACCGTGGGAAAAAGGATATTAACAATATGGGAACAAAACTTCATCTACGTATAGCTGACGATATGTAATAAATAAATAAGTAAGAGATAATTAAGAAGAAATCAGAGAATCACAGAATGGGTTGGGTTGGAAGGGACCTGAAAGCCCACCCAGTTCCAACCCCTCTCCATGGGCAGGGACACCTCCCACCAGCCCAGGCTGCCCAAAGCCCCATCCAGCCTGGCCTTGAGCACCTCCAGGGACGGGGAAAGCGTCTGCTCACCAGCAAGATGATTTCCTTTAAGGAAAGGTTGGATGTGGTGCTTAGGGATATGGTTTAGCGGTGATATTGGTGGTACGGGAACGGTTGGACAAGATGATCTTGGAGGTCTTTTCCAACCCTAATGATTCTAGAATTTAAGATGCCACCTCCACTTCCTCCTCCTAATTCTCTACGCAAGTTTGGGAAATGCTTTGGGAGGGGAAGATATTGGGAGGATCTGTTGATACCGATTTTTATTCGTTTATTTTTTGAGGATGACAAAAGGGAGACTTAAGCAATAACACCAGTTATTAACTTCCTTCTTGAAATACCTAGGAAAGGCACCACCAGGACACAGGCCTAGAAATAAGCTGCATTTTCAGTTTTTATTTCACTGCAGATAACTGAGGTTCAGCTTTAAAGATATCTCACCCCTCCAAGCGTAAAACGCTGGGAAGTTTTATTTTGTTTAAGGAGGTGGGAAATTTAACCAAGTGAGGTCAGCAGCACAGGTAAGATTTCTGAGAAGCTTCTCAATGAAGAAAGATTATTTTACACCACCAATTTATATTTTTTTTTCAGCCCACCTGCTTCTGTCTACCTTCCGAATTTCTCGCAGTACCCACACACACTGTGTGTTCAGACTTGAGTCTGAATGTGACATTGGCTATGCAAGGACCTACAGACCTCACAAACAAATATTCATTAAGCAGATTAAATAAATCATGCCATAACCTCATCTATAACACACGCTGATTATCTTTTAACTAATCTACTCAGTGATTTTAACATAATCTCAAGACTTTTTTACTAGGATGTTAGAAAAAGTCCTGTAAAAAGACGGGATTATTAAGACTGTAATTCACAATTAAAACCATCTGTAGTCTGCACATTCACAATCGTTATCTGATGACATTTTGCAAGCAGTATTACATAGCTCGAGGGACACAAACTTAATGCAAATGTCTAACTCCAATTAATGCTACTGGAAATTAAAAACATACATCCCGAGATAGTAACAGGTTATATTGTTAGCAAACCTGCAAAGTAAACCAGCTGATTAAAACAAAATGTTCAAAAGCACAATTGTGTGGAATGTTTTGTACATTTTTTTAGTCAACTTCCTTATGAGTGTCCAAAATCTTACGCACTTTGCAGTCCCCGAAAGAACTCTTCCAAAGAGCACAGAGCTGCAAAGCTGTTTGAGCGCTGACCCCAGCGTTACGGTTAACAATCAACAGAAGGAGGCACTGCGGTCCTCAGAGTTGTGTCACTTCTGGATTAGAGCTACCACAGGATCAGAATGCCTTTTTGAAAACGAATTCAATGCAAACACATTTTTAAAAGTGATTCTGAAAAGATCAGTTACTGAAATATATATATGTATATGTTGGAAACTCATTATTTCATCTTTCTAAGTTGTACTCAAAACCAACAAACCCATTCATTTGTCCAATGCTTCAATCTCTCCCTTCTTCCAAAGGAAATCATAGACTCGTAGAACCATTAAGGTCGGAAAAGCCCTCCAAGATCATCTGGTCCAACCAGCCCCCTACCACCAGTGTCACCCACTAAACCATGTCCCTAAACACCACGTCCAACCTTTCCTTGAACACCCCCAGGGACGGTGACTCCACCACCTCCCTGGGCAACCCGTCCCAATGCCTGACTGCTCTTGCTGAGAAGAAATGTCTCCTCATTTCCAACCTGAACCTCCCCTGGTGCAACTCAAGGCCATTCCCTCTAGTCCTGTCACTAGTTACCTGTGAGAAGAGGCCGACCCACAGCTCCCCACACCTTCCTTTCAGGCAGTTGCAGAGAGCAATAAGGTCTGCCCTGAGCCTCCTCTTCTCCAGACCAAACACCCCCCAGTGCCCTCAGCCGCTCCTCACGGGACTTGTGCTCCAGGCCCTTCACCAGCTTCGGAGCCCTGCTCTGGACACACTCCAGAAAGAAGAGAAAGGATTCTAGACTCGTTTTGTTTTGGTTTTCTTTTGTTTTTGTTTTTTTTTTCAGGTTTGACCCCTCAAATACTCCCTGAGCTACCTCAGCTGCTTAAAGGCCAGGTAAAACCCAGCTAGATGGTCCTAGGTTCAGAGAGGTGTTTAGCCCACCTTCATGTAGGTCTCTAGGTTGCTTCATGGAGGTCACTTGCAAGATTTGCTACTGGAACTGTGTTACACTCCGTGCAGTACTGTTGAGACTAATCAGCACTTCACAACAAAAATCACTTCGTGTCATAAATCTTGAGGTTTATTTCTCATGACTAGCGCGGTATCAAAGCAATTCAACCAGAATGTAATAATCCAATTTCTTGTTTCCAATCAGAAAAGCTTATCAGGCTGAAAGCTCAAAAGCCGAAAACATTTCCTTAAGACTTTTCAAAAGGGCTTTGTTCCCCTTTGGTTTGTCAGCACCACTTGATTTCCTCTGCTGTATAAACGATTTCTCCAAAATATGGCTTACATATTTCCACAACAGAAAACAGTTCATTTGCTATTGTCATTGTTTCTAATTACAGCAGATTAAAGACATGTTTTTAAAGTATTTTAATTATTTTCAGAGTTTATTAAATTCCTCTGCTTCTTACAAAGAAGTATTTGGTTTTGTTTTGTGTATTCTTTTGTTTGTAAAACCAAACATTAGAGGCTTTTACAAGCGAACACACTGTGTGTGTGCTTCAAAAGACAAAAGCTTTACAGGCTCGCAAGCAGTTCAGACATCGCCTTACGCTAAATAAAAAACTAAAAGGAGAAACTACTTTGTATAATGTAACACTCCTGTGGCACCCACAGCACATAAATCAAGCAACTTGGGCTGCTACCGAAAACTGGAGGCTCTGCTCAGTATCCATCGAGGAACAGGAACACTACAAAAATCACCTGTTTGATGAGATTAGCAACGAAATGTTATTTAAGTGGGGAAAAAAAAGAGTGTACTTGTGAGACCGAATGTTGAAAATTCAAATCCCAATCTGTGTTTTAATCAAATTAAGAGAAATCATACGGACTGTTTTCCAAATAAATAGAGTAAGATACACCCTTCTGATCTACATCTTTTTAATTTCTTCTCCTTCATTAGCAATTTTTTGAAATCAAAGTAGTGCTGTGATTACACGGGACTGAGAAGAATATCATAATGAGCCAAAATTAAGAAAAACACCCATCTGCACGTTTCTGTATTCAGGTTTTCACAATCAGTTCCAAAGTCACACGAGTCTCTCTTCTGCTGACACTAATAATGCCTGTGTTAAAAATTATCGTGCATTTGTGATATGCACAAAAGCAACAAAAAGGACTACTAATAATTGTAACTTAATCCAGGATTTGGAACAAGCCTTTTACTCTATTTCCTGTGACACAATTACTGCACTGCAGAGTTTGTTTATAATAAATTAAATAATCCTCTGGCAGAAAATGGCTAATCAGCTAATCATTCCGTGTTTAAGTTAAATCAAAATTGGATATTAACTAGATGCTCTCTTCTGCTGCTGAAAGAAAAAAAGCTGAAAACCAATTTTAAAATCCCAATTATCAAGTATTTATTAAAATAACAATTTATTAACCAATAATAAAAATTATAGGGGTGACGAACTACCACTGTCCAGCTGATTTGCATTTTTTGTCCCAGAAACTGCAGCTTATTTCATCCGAATGTCTTTGTGTTCAGTGCCCTCATCAGAAAAGAGAAAAACCCAACTCTGCAGCTAGCTCATGGCAATGCACACAAGTGGCCAAGCTGGCTACTGCCAACTAGAACGTGTCAGAACTAAGCTGTGTCTGAATTCTCTTTTCTTTGAGAAGAAAACAACTAGTTATCTCCTCTGAAAATGAATTTAATCACCTATGTGACTTGACCCCCACTTCGAATTAGGCTGAACTGTCCCACAGCTTCAAAATCACTGGGGAGAGCAAAATATCAGGCTAAAAGAGCTGATTAATTCAAATAAAAATTCAGGTTTGCTTTCTTTGACCAAGAAAGAATTTCCAATTTACCAAACCAATGAGAAATACTGGAAAATATTCTTTTTCTTACCTATTTTCTTCGTTCGTTCTTCCCCACGGTTGTGAGCAATAATTGGAGAATATATGAAGGGGCTTTTGGTTGACACGTTCTGACCGAGCAGACTTTTCATTTTGTGAGGTCGGAGACTGGTGGGGAGGTTCAAGAGCTTCACAGATCTGTTGAGTAAAAATAATTTTAATATAAGGTTGTATTAAAAGTGAGCTGATAATATTAAGTGACATACTCAGTAAATGCTGATTGAAGTACCTGAAATGGAAAACATGAAGTAAACACCTACAATACAATGGGAAAATAACACCAGTCCCAGAAAACTAAAGGGAAGGCTTCAGGAAAGTATCAGAAAACCAATACCAAAGGAAAACCATCTTGATGGTGGCTACCACAACTCCACTGCAGAAAGTAATTAAATATTTAACTTAAACCCAAGGCAGAAGCCAAACAAAATTTCAGTGGGCGATGTAATACAAATAAAGAACTTCTCAAGGTGAATAAAACAGGTTTTCAAATAGCTGAAGTGAAGAGTTACATCTGGAAGGAAGGAAATTTGACGGGAATTGGAGTGGTCTTGTTGAAGGCCCATAAAGCAATCACAAATAGACAGGAAGGGGATGATTTATTAGAGCATCTCTCTGCTAGACCAAAATCCCTGTGGCAGTAAGCAAGGAAACCACTGGTCCTCCACTGCTGATGGGAAATTACAGACTAAATAATATAAAAAATACGAACAAGCAAGATGTTAGTGGATATTCATTCAGTAAGAGTAACAATATTGTAAGACCCCACATGATTCCTTGTTACTTAGAGCCTGGAAGGAGCAAGGAAAAGAAAAATAAAAGGTGAAGAAAGGCAACATTCACTGTAATAGCTATTTTGCTACAGTCTGTTAAAAATTAAGTATTAGTGGTTTTAATTAAAAAAAAAAAAAAGTCAACAGGAGACAACAATACTGCCTTTATAATCATGCATGGATTTAATCCGCAACTTTTAAAAATTGGGTTTGCGATTAAATAACATCTATAAAATAAAACTGCGTTGTTTGCTAACTGCTGGAGGCATCCCACCACACCGAGGTAGACAACCAAGAATGAAGTGAAAACCTCAAAAAACTTTCCAACAGTAAACTTTTAAAATACGATTCTTTATTAAGGATAATGTATGCTTCTACCAAGGCATGACTAGAAAGAAAGCCCAGGCAAAACCCTAGGAGACTTCAGAAATCAGATGAGGGGCCCAGCAAAAGAGTCCTAGAAAACCCCAACCTGTTCAAAGACAAGCTCCCCTCCTCCTCCCTTTCCCCCATTCACCTACCACAGTAAAATTTATCTCACTGGGCCTCTTTGATAATGCTGTAATAAACCCAAGAGGGTACGAATGTTGCTGTACGTGATTAAATTCTCGTGTTTTATAAAGTTCTTCAAATACTATGACTAGCACTGGAGGACTACGAAAGAAACCTGCCATCCTCAGCTGTAAAGGTCACGGAAACCAAATCAAACGTCTTTATTTTGAAAAGCACGTTCTTTTTTACATGTTAAAACAATTTTGCAACATTCACACAAGATAACTGAAGTCACTCGCCACAGTCACAGAACCACACGAAATCTCTGAGCAATAGCCTACTACCGAGAACACAAAACTAATTCAAGTCCTCGGCATGTCTGGGAGCTCAGCACAATCAAGGACGGTTCTACCCACCAACCAAATCAGCATCTCCACCAATAAAAAGTGCGTACAGAGAAGAAAGCACTTTGTTTTAAAAATAACCCAAATCATCCTAGATAACGTGCTATTGCTAAAAAAGGATGAAGCTGCAAGAGGGATATTACAGGTTATTTATGATGTAGAACACCTGATAAGAAGCCACTGGAGAACACCAAAAGTATTTTGGAACATCACAGACGTTATCAGCTGGGAACACGTAGGGTCAGCATCACAGTCAAATGCAAAATAAGAGACGACAGACTTTGGGAATAAAGAGAAACTATCACAGCCTGCTGGGTACTTCACACCTTGAAGCAAGCACAATCCCTCTTGGGTTGGATTTTAATTCCAATTAGAACGCAATTTGAAGCAAAAACACGTGAATGAATGATACTTAGTTGAGGAAATTAACATTATATCTGACAACGTGCTAAAAAAGAAATGGTACTTTCCATACAGAAATGCTTCGTCTCATCCACCATTGCTACATAAATACTGTTGGGTGAGCTTTTTTTATCTTACTGCAGAGCAGGGGAAGCCAGGTCCTTCAGCCACCTGTTGGAGAACTCGTAGGTCACGCACAGAACACAGCAACTTTTTTAATTCCTTTGGGTGAAAAGCTTGAATAAAGTACATTTTCTAACCTTGGGCCCAGCCCTACTGAATTCAGATGGGTGACAATTCGGAATAACAAAACAAATTGCAATACCTACCCAGAAGAACAAAATCTTTTATTTGGAAAAAAAAAAAAAAAAAGCTGTATTAATTGAAAACAACCTTGCTCAGAGGGGAAATGAAAATACTTGTAAAAACACTCTACCTAAGGAAATCGTGCATCTGTTAGAATATAAAGACATTAAATTCTCCTATTTTGGATTTGAAAAAATCCTAGATGATGTTCCATTGTAGCATACTGTGAAATCATTTTCCAGTCCCGCGTGCTCTTCATTTCTGAAGCTTCACCAAAACTATTGAAAATGCAAAGAGTTGAGTGCATATTGCACTACAACATTGGAAATGTTAAAAAAAAAATAACAAACAATGTTCAAAGGTTACAAGATAACATATAAAAATATTATCATATTTTAAGTCTGTCAATAATAGACCAAGTTTCTGGTTAAAAGACATGGCAGAAAAAATGGAAATGAATCTGCCTATATGAAATATCAGGAGTAAATAATTAAATAAAGGACAGCTCTGGGCTTTAAATTCTAACTAACACGAATAATGAGCTACGAAGACTTTTCCAAGTCAAATCTCTTCAATTGCTTTATAGGTGTGGGGGAAAAAAAGGTAACAGTGCTACTACGTTCTGACCTCACCAAGGCATTCCAGTTTTTGACGGTACTTCGATTACGAAATCTGCATCCCCAATAAGCACCCCACATTAAATGGATTAAAAACTAGCAGACTACGAAATGCCAACAGTAAATAGACCTCAGCATCAGTAGAGGTTGGTTTCTAGAGGGCTCTAGCATAGATTGAATCATAAGCTTGGGTTATTCAAGCATGGCCAAAAGCCCATTTCCGCACATTTATCATTTGTGGCTCAAAAATTAGCAGCATTGAACTCCACGAGTCCTGCAGTGAGCTGTTTTCCAACGAGCTGGACAGCTGTAAAATGCACTAGCTCTGCTGTGCGGATGTAAGTGGAGGCTTTATATTTAAATGCAACTAAATAGTTTGTCAGCTAAGGGATTTTTATCGCTAGGGCTTTTATGGGACTTCCAAAAGCCACGAAGGAGGGGCAGAGGAAGAGGAGAACGATCAGCATTTCTCTGTTAAGCAGCCCTGCTGTTGGTCTCCTCAGCCCAGCCTGTGTAACACCCCGTGGCAGAACTGCAGGAGCTATTTTCAGCAGCGCTCACAACTGCAGCCAGGTCAGCAGAAGCTCAGGCTGAATGCTGTACCTGGGGGGTGAGCAATTTCTGCGTGCTGGGCATCGGAACAGCAGGGAAATGTAACGCGGTTCTCAAAATAGAAAATGGGCTTCTCTCAGAGCAGAAACCATTTTAAGGGAGGAAGGCAGAGTCTTTCCCCACTCAAGTATTGTTAATCTGTTGGCAAAGTTTTGACTGGCCTTCAGAAACTCACCTTCAGAATGTATTTAGGGATGTATTTTATACATTCAGAATGTATACAGGGAAATCGTGTAACAGAGACAGGTACCTGAACTTGCCATCAACCATCTGTAATGTCAGTGGGAAACCAGGCAGTAATACAGGCAACAGGATTCAGCAATTCAGCTCATCCTAAAGCAGAAATTTTAATTTGGGCAGAAAAAAAAACAAATGTGCTCCCCTTTCTCATGACTGCAAGTATGCAGGGTGACTGGTTTAGAACTATCCATAGATTTACAGTGAAATTAAATCCACCCAAGCTCAGCTGACAATAAATTAATCGTACAACTTCCCCACTGTCACGTGTAACTGTGGTTCTGCCACTTAGAGATTTAGAATCAGGAAGTCCATCCTGAGTGTTGTGTGGCAAAGAAGCTGCTATCAGCTGCCTCTCCAGAACATGCGCTGTGCCACGGAGCAGGCAACACAAAGCAGCTACCTGCAAAGCCATCCCAAATACCCGGTCACTGCTAAGTAAATCCTGCCCAGGCACTGAGAGGACAGAGCTGGAAGATCTTGGTGAGGCTGCATTTTTCCCCCAGGAGCAGACATGAAATGTGGGGTGGCCCAGGTGGCAAACCGACGCGGAGCTTTGTATTTGGTCCCAGCAGGGGACAAAACACTTTGAAGAACCCCGCTGGTGCTTCGCCCGTGGGCACCCAACCTCAGGTACGTGCTCAGGTTAAATCTGTGCTGTCAGAGAGCAACTCCCACACAACAAATTGCTCGTGTGAGCAGACACATCGCTGTAAGTGAGCTGCAAACAGTTAGCACGTCTTTCTTCAGTAATGAAGTTCCAGAGGATTTGGTAAAACTAGCTACAGCATGAAAACTGCTCTTGGTGTAAAACCTTGATTTCATTTTAGAGACATTTACTGAAAGTAATCTGCAAATAAATACACTTTTCACTCTTTGGTTATACACTTTAATATCCTGTTGTGATACCAGAACACTGCTTTGTGAAACACTGATGACATCCCACAGAGAACTCAAATCTCGCCAAGAACTCTTTTCAGGAACTTCCCCCATACTCATTCTGAATAGCAATTCTTTTCCTTCCAAAAGCCATTTCTTGATGAAGATTTTCCTTTAGCCTTTAATTAGCGATGCCAAACGGCTGTTTCTTCTCTCTCTGTCTCTCTCAAGTACCAGGCTTTACATGGGCACAAAATGCAATGTGGATTTAGAACAGGCCACTGAAGGGCCTAGCCTGAAAATGCGACATCTGGAAAGGAACAGCTACACCAGCCATCAGTCCCAGCCCAGTTCCAAGCTCCGTGGATGGAGACAGCAACCAACTAGTGGACTTTCAGTGTGGTCACGTATCTAACTTAAATCTCAGCTGCAATTATAAAATATTTTTTTCTTAGATTGTATCAGAAACCCTTGAATGACAGTTTAAAAAGAAAAAAAATCTCTCTCCTTCTGAAACTAAAGACCACAGAAAGTATTTTCTACTCAAAGGCTCTATTTTTGCTCAAGAACTTCTCAAAACAATTTGACATTTTGACATTTTTTCATGTTATTGTGAACAGCTTACGCAAACTGAGAAGACTACATCCTTCCAGTATCCTTTAAAATCTGACAGGTCCTGTGGCAAAGTTAAAGATTGCATTTTGGAGCCTTACCTCACAATAGGCAATTTGGTGAACGGAACAGGAGGTAGCTTCAAACCATCTGGCAGAGTGATGAATTCCATTGTGCCAGGGCACTTTGCTGTGTAGCTTTCCAAGCTCTGCGTGACATCTTTCTTTTCTAGAAAATAAATTTGTTTAAAATAGAGTAAGAAACACTTTCAACTTGCACGCAACGAAAGTTGAAGATGGAAGTTAGAACCTGGAGTTTTACATGGTTTTTTTTGCATTTTTACAAAATAATTCTAATGGAATGCCAACAAACGTCTGCACTACAATGCTTACGTGATGCACCTTCGCAAGCCTTAATGGATGGACCAGAACTAATTAATTAGTCTTTAATGAGCAAGATCGTTTTGTGGACTTTCAGGATTTTTAAAGCATCAGCGTATACCTACCCTTTGTTAGTTTTTTTCATTGTCAAGACAACAATTCCTGTAATTCAGACAGAAAATCTAAACATTCAGAACAAACAGCATCAAGCGCGGAACGGTTATTGCTAGGAACGATGTTAGGTGAACAAGCCCTGTCCTGAAACACCAGCTGAAACAACACTAGTGGCAAAGGAGAAACAAATGAGTTTTCATACTGCCTTGTGTTACAACTCCAATTAGCCTATGCTGCTGAATTGTAACAGCCAGGAAGATTAGTTTTAGATAAGAATACAAGAACATTCGAGCAAATACACATTATGCAGGTCACCTTCAGTAACATATGGTAAATGGTTCTGAATTTCATGTCATTTCCAAAAATCCATACAACTGTGTCTCCAGAAAAGAAATATATCTATTGGGATATGTATGGGCTGAGCACCAAATTGTATTTGTCTGCAGACCGGGGCCTGCAAACAGAAACAAACCTGAAAGTGTGTGCTTAGATGTGACAGTGAGGTCGCTGAAGACTGAGACCTGCCTTGGTTTAAGGTACACCGAGCATTCCCCCGTACACGTGCTACCAGTACAAAGAACTATGAAATGCCTACATCACTTCTGGAAAATAAGCCAGAGATCTACACACACAAAGAGAAAAAATAGAAAAGGGGAGAGTGATGGCAACTAGTGCTTTCAAAAAAAATTGGCTTAGGGTATTTCAAAAAGATACAGCTTGTTTACGTCGATGCGGAAAACCAACTAGGAAGTTTATACAAAACTGCTAAAAAAGTCATGCCTACTCAGAAGAAGGGTCTGGCATAGGACTGGATATAATTCTTGCTGAGGTTTTAAATTCTAGTGACAAAGTTTCATGACTTCTTAAGAACTGCCTGTAGTTTTCTGGGCCATGAAGAGAGGTGGAGAGACCCGGCCTTGTTCGATGACATGATAGATCCAAGGGAAACTAGTGACCAGCACCACGAAGCTGGTGGGTCCAGACATTGATGTAACAAGGAGCACAAGCCACAGACAGCAGCTTGGGTTGGATATCAGGAAAACGTTCAGCAGAGCAAGAGAAGCTCCCAGCGAAACTGCCCCGGGGGCTGTGGAATCTCATCTCCGAAGGTTTTCAAGATGCTGCTAAATAAAACCACAGCTGGTGACAGTCCTGGCTTAAATTGGACTAGATAACCATAAGACGTAAAGTCAGAGCAGTATTTTTACTATTCCATTATTTCAGACACTTGCCGCTGCCTCCTGGCCATCCGCACCTCACTCTCCTTCCAAGTTATTACCACTTCTCTCCTTTTTACTGCAAAATGCATCAGAGCCAACTTCCAGAAGCAGCCAGGTACACCAGGGAGATCATGCAAAAGATTCTCTTATTCTTATCTTTTCCCCCTAAAAGACACACAAGGACTTTATTTCCTGAGCTGTCTGTTGCCTGTCAGAGCAGGCAATGAGATGCTCCATCTGCCATGCTGTCGATACCAGTCCATACACAATTTTTTTCATGCACCTGACAAATTGCCTTGCCTGTGTCTCTGTTCCACTGCACTGCCTCGAGCCACGCACCACATTTTAATGGGGTGTAGGAAATATTCCAGAAAATACATTTTAGACATACAAAGACACTCGGAACGGCACAGCAGAGCCAGGAGTTGTAGCAATTCGAGACTACTTCCATAAAAATTTCGAGCTACGGTATTCAGGATGTTATTTGCCATTTTATAGGAGCAAGGACATGTAATAAACGTTGAATTTGCTGAGATGGGAAGGATCACAGCTACCAAGAATGATGAAGACACTACAACCGCTTCGCACCGCTTCTCAGCTGAGGTGAGAAGGAATTTCCATCAGCAGGACGCAGCGAGAAGCATCCACGTAAGAGCAGGAGCTTCACAATCTTTCCCGAGAGCCTCTCTGCCTTGACTGAGTATCTTGCCTGAGAAGAGCATCTGAAAAAGATACGTACTATTTGCAGTTTTCTTCCTCTTCGGAAAGAAGGGATGGAAAACGGCCACGCTTAAAGGTTGTTCCCCTTCTGGCGTCTTCATGCTTGTGCGTGTCAGCAGGGAAGCAATCGCCACTTGATCCTTTGACCTGTGAATTATCCTCAACAGCTTTAAAAGCCCGCGCCGCATCTGGAAGCCCCACGGGATGCTCTTGTGCAGGTTTTACGGCGGTTGATTTATTGAGTGAGAAATGACGGGTTATTTTCTCGTGTGGTGTAACTATTCACGATCTTTTTCCCCCCAATTTCTCCGCAGACTCATTGAAAGCTCAGGATCGTAAAACGGCTGCAACCAAAGGAAAGCTGCACAAAGCCGCGGTCAGTGCAGCCACTCGAGCACACGCTCCTCGGTTTGCTCGCTATGCCCTCATGCTACGATTTCCCTATTTCATACAGAATTATTTCCATTACCATGTTCTTGCCGCTTCTGGTAACTGAAAAGTTTTCAAGTCCCCCAATAATATTGGTCATTTTTTGCTTAACTACTTCACGTCAACAGAACAAACTTTGGTTTTGTCCCAGACCTGCTTGGAGCCTTTTTCTTTTTGCCAGTTTCACAGTTATGTGAAGCAACATTTCCCTATAATGGAGCCACTGAAAAAATCTGTAGAGGACATGAAAGAAGGTCGGTTATGTAGGAACGTTTTTAAGGACTTGGCTAAGCCCAGTTTAGCCATATCACACAAACAAGTAACAGAAAATTAGAAGAAAACAGTTGTTTTAATTCTATGTTTTAACTCAAGAACTGTAAAATATACCCAGCCACAGCCACAACGCCTTAAAAAGGGGTCAAATATTAAAAATACGGCGTTTGCTCTTTGGCAAGGAAATGGTTGGTCTCGTACTGATGCTTTTCTGGCCCTTGCAGAGCAATCTGCAGCAAGGCAGAAAGAAGAACAGGAACGGTTTATGTCTGAGCTGCCAGTTGCGCTGAACGACAAATGACTTTCTGGTTCCTTCCACAACTTGCTAAAATATTGAAAAAGAAAGTAGGGAAACAAACAGCTTAACGCCTTCTGACTTCCATTTTCCCCTGGTGGCAAGCCCAGAATCAGAGGTTTAACAAAAAAGCTGGTGCCCGGGGTTGTTTGTGCTGGCTGAGCTTTTCCTTCCCCCTTGAAAACAGCCAACGGCATTGACGAAGGAGAAGTCAGAGGAGACCTCGTGCAGCAGTCAGCTCCGCCAAGTGGCAGCCAGCTGGCCCACCCAGCTCTCTCAGGAACAACATGTCAGACATCTCCTTGACAAATTACTAGTAACAAGACATAAAACAGTCAGTCTGACGGCAGAAGAAGCAAGAAAGACGGTAATTTCTGTACCCAGAAACATCAGCTTTTCCCTTTGTGAGACACAAAGTGGCCTGATGAGCCATCTTCCAACCAGGGAAGATGGAAAAGTGCCTGCTGCCGTGGAGATCTCCTGCCCCACCCTGCCATCAAGATGCCGTTCAGCCTTCAAAGAAAAACAAAAAAGGAATTGAGAAAGGCCACAGAATACTCTAAGACCCTCAACGAAAGCTGGAGTGGTGAGTATTCATAAGCTAACAGCTACACATTGTTTTTACCTTGAAGTTAATCGCACGCAGAGATCTTCATGACTTCACGACTTTGAGTTCCTCAAAGTCGAGTTTGGGAGAGATGCAGAGGGACAGAGGGCATCCCGTCTGTACATTCAGCGCATCCCTCTTCACGACCACAAGAAGGCTAACGCTGTAAGTGAAGCCCGTTAGCAAGACTTGCCCGCTCAAGCCACTTACTCAGTATTGCAGCTGTTCGATTCAGCAGAACAGAGCAGGTCTCCTCTACTTCGCAGGCAAGCGTCACCAGTTTTTCCATTACTTAAAGCCTGACAGGAATTAGATGACAGCATTTTCTACACTTGTAGTAAATTGCACCGCTGATATTTTTTGGAAGAGGAAGACTTGGAGCGAGTTAACCTCGCTTTCAAACTGCTCGTTGGTCTCAAGCAAGGTGCTTTGAAAGGAACACTACAGGTGTCACCCGGAACAAGCTGAACATCGCTGATCTCCACGTTTCACGTAACAAATTGAACACCTCCACACCACTTGCTGTCTATAGACTCAAAAGATATCCTCACGGGGAGAAGCAGAAAGGACTGGCAGACGATAGATGAACCCTGCTGCTTCGAGAAATCAAGCTAAATAAACCTCCCAATAAATACAGCGGAGACTAAAACTAATAAAATTCACAGTTTGAGGTGGAAAAGAGAAGGAACGACAGGAAAATAATTTATCTGTGCTAGCCAGAGCGCTTGATAAGTAAGACCCACTTTCATGAATAGATCATTACGAAAAGCATCAAATCAAGTGGCTCCATCCCTACAAGGAGGGAATGAGCAGGAGGGGATGCCGTTATTTGCTGTGTACGAGTTCATCTTTGGAAGAGCAATCATTGGCTTTACTCCTAACATTGCAGGGCAGAGGGAAAAGGGAAATAGCTGGTTTTAACAGAGATGAAATGCAGAGGAGTTGTCTGTGTCAGGATAACGCTCTCTGCTTCTGAAGACCGCCATAGAGAGAGAAAGAATGGGAAGACACTGCCTAAACAAAGTTTTTTTGGCAATTTGGTCTTTTAATCCACGATTTTTTAGCAATGATATAAAACGCGTACACGTTATGTCACAGTGAGTCTGAAACTCCCACCTAGCACAGAGATCCTTTGGGACAGAATCTCACAAAAATGACACAGCCGATGTGAGAGTTCAGAAAAACGCCATTAACATAAAACGCAAACGTAAAGTGGAGCAACTTAAGCAAAGATAACTTCCAAAACAACTTCTAAAAATTCAAAGACGACTCCTACAAAGCCACTCCTGAACAAAGCAGGCTTTGTAAAAAAATGTGGAGAGACAATGGCACAACTGCTACGCACGTCTCGTTTGGTGGTTTGGGATGAGGAAGCACACAGAGACAGGTGGTAAGAACATCCCGGCGGTTTCTGTAGGACCTCTCTCCTCGCTTTACTGTCCTGCAAAGTCACTGGAATCTGGGCGGAGAGAATTAACACAATTCAGTTTTGATGCTTCCCTTAGTGGTAATACAGGGAAGACTCCTCTTGCCTGACAAAAGGACAATTTAATTGTTTAAAGAACTAGACAACTGCCTGAAAACTGGTAAGGAAAACATGCCAGCTCTCTCAGCTAACATATTTGAGTTTTCCAATCCTTTCGAAAAAGCGTTTTTTCTTATCGCTCCCGAATCTTACTCTTCCTTTCAAAGCACATCCAACCGCACCCAAAGGGACATCATGCAGGGAGATCACCGAAGTAGACGGATGATCTTTTAAAACACCTATTTCTACTTACATATAAACTGCTACTTGCAGTAGTAGCCTTGATTATCACAGAATCACAGAATTTCTAGGTTGGAAGAGACCTCAAGATCACCGAGTCCAACCTCTGACCTAACACTAACAGTCCCCACTAAACCATATCCCTAAGCTCTACATCTAAACGTCTTTTAAAGACCTCCAGGGATGGTGACTCCACCACTTCCCTGGGCAGCCCGTTCCAATATCTAACAACCCTTTTGGTAAAGAAGTTCTTCCTAAGATCCAACCTAAAACTCCCCTGGCGCAACTTAAGCCCACTCCCCCTCGTCCTGTCACCAGGCACGTGGGAGAACAGACCAACCCCCACCTCGCTACAGCCTCCCTTGAGGTATCTGTAGAGAGCGATAAGGTCACCCCTGAGCCTCCTTTTCTCCAGGCTGAACAAGCCCAGCTCCCTCAGCCGCTCCTCATAGGACTTGTTCTCCAGGCCCCTCACCAGGAGGCCCCTCATTAGGAGGGCGCTGTGTCTGTTAAAGCCATGTAAAGGTCATATGTTCAGATTTTAGTAAAACAGTTAATCTAAAAATACCTTCCTCCAGCACAATACGTTAGCAAATACACCACGAAGTCTTCATGTCTTCATAATGTCAGTTAAAGCTTGTCTTCCTCAAAGGAGGTTTTTTTTCTGGAAGAACAGCTTGGCAAGCTGTCTTCATCTGAACATCTCTCAATTAATCACATCAGGCTTCTCCAAAAAACAAGAGGCAACTACATGTAGATGGGAATTCAGACGTACAGCTTGGCAATTGCATTTTTATCCGTGACTGACTTTAAAACAAGTTGCTAAGAACTTGGTGTCACAAAGAAATGCACCGTGGTATTTTAATGACGGATTTGCTGTTTCACATAAGGATTTGGATAAGGCAGAGGCTTGGAGATTTTGTCTGCGCCTCATCAAGCCCAGCACACAGGTCTAAACTACGGTAAACCGCGCGGAAGACATTCAGGTCTGTTCGTAATGCCAGAGTTTGAGTCAGTGTTGGTTTTCTTTACGTTACAGCAGGTTTTCCTTCACGTACCACTGACTGAAGCTGCCAGCCTTCAGACTTTGTGCTATCCACATGAATTTCAACCTCTCGTTCCTGTTGGTGACTTTGTTACCATTTTTAGTCCATCTCATCGATTTACTCCACAATTAGCAAGTCACTGAATTGCGGGCTGAACCACACTTACTCCAGCCACACAGGGATAAGCAGATCACTGCAACAGGTAAACTACTGCCGGCATTTTGCTTCTCCTCTCAGCAACCTTAAGTTTCAGCACAGTCTTCAAGACATGCATTTCATGAAAATCAACTACCTCTTTTTCCAAATGTGGTTTTTGAGTAAAGTTGTTTAACGTGCCAGCTCCTCTAGAAAACACCAGTGCCAAAGTGAGGTTTTGGAATTTAAAATAAACCCAGAGAGTTTTACCTGGCTGCTACTATCCTGTATTAAAAATAATAATAATAATAAAGGAAAATAATAATAATGAAAGGAAAATAATAATAATGAAAGGAAAATAATAATAATGAAAGGAATAATAATAATGAAAGGAATAATAATAATGAAAGGAAAGGAAAAAAGCTTTTTAAATATCCAGGAGTGCTCTTGAGTGCTGTTGACTCCCAGCAACAGAAGCAGGTAACAGCGCAGAAGTTTTTTTAGCACAGAACTGAACAAAAGAGCACTGGAAGAAAAGCAGCAAAACTCAATTCTAAACGACAAATCTTCAAATCCGAAATACCATCCACGTTACTGATGCCATCGTACGTTTAACCTCGTATGGGAAAACTTAAATATGAGTGTGCAGCGTCATTCTTTGCCGTACTGCAAGAGAGGTGGAAGAGCTGGAGGAAAAAAAAAACACAAAACACAAAAAGCCATCGAGGGAATCCGCTGGTGCCTGTATTACACACATTTCAGGGGATTACTCGAGGCTAGTTTCAGCTTTCAGCCTAAGGAAACCTTCTCAGAGGTGGTTTTCAATACAGCAGCTCTTACTTTCCACTCTCACGAAATGCTGTCCCAATGAGACCTACCCTAAAAACTCTTCTAAATAACCCTGATTCGGCCGTGGCCGAGAGGAAGCGATGCACCTTGTCCCAGGACTCACTGGGATAACTGGGATCATTAGGACGACTGGGATGCAGGTATCTCCACTGAAGACACCCACCCCATTTAGTCAGAACTTGCATCCTGCTATGCAGTCTTAGAAAAAGATGCAGAGATTCATTTGCCACTTACAGTTTTGGAAGGGGAAACAGGACGAGTTAAGAAACCCATTTATCATTCTTACTTGTTTATCCTTGTTTTTAATTCTAATGCTTATCATCTCGCTACTTGTGTCCTAAGTGAGATGAACAGGAAGGAAACAAAACAAAAAAAAAGAGGAACGCTAGGAACAGGCAGAAGAAACGGCAAGCAACCAGCTCAAACTGAAGCTCTTCAGAACTCCTGCTACAAGCAGGCTAAACAGGGAAGAACGAGAATATCGCAGCAAGACATAAACAAGAGAACAGGGCACGGCGGGGTGAACACACGCGAACAAGTTGCTCCTACAGCCCCGCAAAACGAGGTGGTTTTAAATTATCCCGTGCTCGAGAGGAGCAGCAGTTATTTAGAGGTTCTTCTGCATCCCTTTCTTCAGTGAGATGCCATTAGTCAAACCCGTGTGGGGAACTACAATTCATTAAGTGCTGATGCGGTTTGATTTAATTCTCCCAAGCGTTCAGGGGCAAACTGAAGGCAGTGTTTTATGTAAGGATCCCCAGAAAATAACTCTGGTCGTTCCTGCTGCCAGTGTAGGCTTGGCAGAAGGGTTACACGTAAGGGCACTTGCACAGTTGGTTTTGGGCTAGCTGTCAGTTTTTCTGAGCCTGGTTTAATATTCTCCACTCTTTGCTGTATTTCTCCACAGCGATTTGAAATTTAAATACCGCCAAGCGAATGCATATGCAAGTTGGTCTATAAATAAAAATGTCTGCAAAATGCTACGTAGTTTCCTCTTTCAAGCTATGAGGTAGAAAGGCGTATTTTAAGAGCTGACAGATACCACGTTCGACATGTTCCAATTCCGATCGGCCCAGGTTTATCCACAACTTCCCGAGATAACCAAGGTTTGGGGATTTTTTTCCAAGATTAAGCCCATCGCTTCTTTGCGAAAGGGACGGACCTCACCCTTGGCGGTTGACACGTCAGCCATCTCCTGAACACGGCGGCTTGAAAGGAGCACAAGAAGGTTTTGAAAAGCAATCCTGAAAAGAAAAGGGTCTGGAAGTGATCTCAGATTATCGTCACGCACCCAGCTCCGAGCTATCAAAGCCGCCTGCCAGCCACACCGACAAGTCCATCACGACTCATCTAGAGGACGAGGGGAACCGAAAGAGCAGAAGGTTGGGCAGAAACTCCCCATCGAGGAGGATGATCTCGGCACCGGGGGAGAATAAGCAGCTTCTGGGCAGCAAGAAATTATCTGCACGAGCAAACAGCCTGGAGGCGAGCTTGCATCCCCTGAAGTTTGAATGGCACAGATTAACACGCCGTGTGATTTCAAAGTGGCAAGCAACAGCCAGCCCTGCAGAAGGGACAGAATCGTGTCACCTCGGGGTTCAGAGTCATGTCCGTGACACTTATACGACTCAGGATATTTTTGAGCAATCAGCAGAGGACCTCTGAAAGGAGCAAAGACCTTTTTCTTGGACAGAACCACATTTCTCTCACCCCATTTCTCTCATCCCCAGCCACGCTGGGGTGTTTCCGGTGCAAGGCCTGTATGAAGATGCCTGAAAGCACTCACACTGCAAACGAAAATCCACACACGGAAACCCCTCTTAAAGGACACTGAAGAACTCTGTTAATAAGGTTTGATTTTGGAAAAATAACCCAGCTACTGCACGAACAACCCCCCCCAAGTCCTTCATGGCATGCAGGACTTCATCTGTCCTCTCCCTGGGGAGAAAATTTTTCACTAAGGATTTCACATCCTTCAGACAATCAGTGACAGTGGCTGGAGTGGTGACGATGTGCTCAGCACAGGGCACGCCTGTGTCTAAAGCTTATTTGTAACGAAGCCCAGGCTATCATTTGGAGTTCAGCTGGGGCTAAAACAAATTCTGCCGTGACTCAGTAAACAAATAAGTAAGTCAAAATTGTTCAAAATCTTGCAGGCAGTGGGCAAAGAAAGATTGACGACTAGATCAACAGAAGTGAAACGACAAGTGGATCTCACCAGCCAGGCTGCCAGACGTTTTGTGGCCGTGGCTGTGGAGGTTAGCCTGTTTATTTTTGGTCACCGTCACCACTGCTGCTGAAAAGACTGAGGACAAAGGTCATCACAGAAAGACTGAGTTACACGATGCCCACTGTTCTCTCGCTGGTGTTGACAGGTCAACATACGTACGTGAGGCCACACCATCATTTTTCAAACTGTTAGCCAATGTGGCTCTGTTTCAGCATGCACCTTCGTATTTACTACCACGATCTCCAGCTGCTTTGGGAACCAATCTCTGTCCTGCAGATTTGTGGCAGGGGCTGCAGCTGCATCCAGTGATGTAAGAAGAATCAGTGATGCAGAGGGCTGACAGAAAGGCACCCTCACACATCTCAGGAAGTACTTCCAGATCTCGTTCTCTCTCTCACCTCGTGTCACTCACCTCAAGTACGAAGACATCCCGAATGCTTGGTCAAGAGATTAAACATAACCTCTGCGTGTTTCACGCAGGGCAGAGTAACTACACTACTGACTAAGGAGGTACCCAACAGGCAGATCAGCAGAGATGGCAGATGTACAGCCCAGCATCGCATCAGAACGCTGAAAAGGGTCAGAGCAGCCAGAGGAAAGGGAGATCTTACTGGCTGATACACTAAGCAGCACTGGAAGGTGAATACTATTTCCCCAAGTAACAGAAGAGACAAACTTTGAAAATATTTAATGAACTCGACTTGTCCAAGGAAGTAGCAAAGCACCCCTCGTTCCACGCCATACCACCAACAGCGAGAAAAGGTCACTTCCGTGCACTTCAAACCCTGCCACCAGAGAAGTAACCAAAGCATCAGGCGTGATGGAGTTTGAAACCCACCGAACATCTGGAAGAACCCGAACTCGCAGGGGTGCCACACGTGTTTTCTAAAAGTCAGTTCTGTGCGGATGGTCGCGCTCCGGTAACTGCTGTTTTGAAGTAACTCTGGGCTTAGAAAAGCCTTGTTAGATGAGCCCCCTCAGAACCATTTGTTTGCAATGTAAATTACAGCCCTTTTACGTATTATGGATAATATCAATAAAAATCCACAAGAAAATGTTGTTTTTCAAGTATCTGACCTTACCCAAATTAAATTCAACGTGAGCTGTACGCGGCGTTATGTTTCAAAAAGTATCATGCAAAAGAGATGGATTTAACTCCAAGCAACTTTGCAATCGCACATTTTAATTCTTATTGAAAGAAGGAGTGATTCTCGAGGGGTCGTGAACATTAAAACATAATGGTTGGAGATCACAGAGCTTTAGAGCAGAGTCTGGTACCTCTTTTTGCTTACCCGAAGATTGCATTTTACAGATTGATGTAACTAAATAGCTTAATTTTAAATCAGACTCCGATTAAAGTGATGACGGACAGCTCCCATTTATTTAATGATACTGTTATTTGGATTTGCATGTTGGGAAATTGTAGTTCCAGTAAATATACACAAAAATGGCATTCTTAAACTAATTATCAGTGGCATTTAATTAATTCAAATACAAGAAAGTTTTGTTTTAAACACAGACTATTAGATGATGCATTTGTGTTCTGTGAATGGAAGCAAGAGCTTCTAATTAGATTTTCCATTATAAATACAAAATCTCATCCTCTTCAATTCGACTAGAAGCGAAATCAAATTTTTCTGTCTGCTGAAATCCCAGTTGCTCAACTTCAGCTGAAGTAGTAAATGAACAGAACTGGATTAAGAAGATACAATGAGCCAATATTCCTCTTCTGTGCCTACAAGAAGCAAATCCTGAGACATAAAAGGCTTAGACTATGTGCCAGTACCTAAAGTTTGGCTGGTAACTTCCTTCCAGTTTAGAGTTTTCGCTTCCATCGGCTTTATTTTTAAAGATGACCTGCAAACTATTTGAATTTTAAATATAAGCACAGGATTTAACATGTATCCTCAATTAAAAGCTTTAAAAATAGGAAGTGTGTTTTATTTAAGAAAAAATAATTCTGGGTAAAAAAAAATCATTTTAAGAAGAGTGAATTTACCTCTTAATTTCTAATGTGGCAACTTTCCATAGAGAATAGTAATAAAATCCTAGCATTTTTAAACTCTGGTGCTACTGTATTATTTCACTTTCATAATGAAACCTTTATTTGGTAAAGAAAACCTTGAAGCTTCAGTCATGATTATCAGAGAAGAAATACTTGTTATATCTTAAAAAGTGTGAAGTTATAAATAGTTGTAACACTTTGTAAGAAGTTCATGATATAATGGAAAACGTTCACAGACTTTAAATAAATAGTAAGTAGCAAAATCTTATGCATCCAAATCATCTTGCCTTAGTCCTTTACTACAATCCATGGTTCAAGGAGGTTCCTTGGTTTATTTTTCCTGATAATAATGGAAAAAAAACACTATAAATGCACAATATTTTTCTATGCTAAATTAATCCTTGCAGAAGAGCACACGTGAACAGCCTCAGAAGAATGAAGAAAAAAAAATACAATTGAGAAATAAGTTTCCAGTACTCACTGGTACTCCAGTTTGGAATACTCGCCATGTCCGACCAACACACTATCAGCAAAAGATTTCAAACACAAGAGCCAGCTCTATTTTGGACCCCTTCAGCAGAAATGGATAAAAAGATTCAGCTATTTCTCAAACACTTTGGAGAGCACCGAGTTTTAATTTTTCAAAGACACTACAAGTCAGAGTTACCAGAGGTCTTATGAAGCTGGAAGCTTTACTCAGACATACAGCGCTTGAAGATAAGAAAGACTAGAATTTCAGCTTTCATTTAGTCTTTTTTATAAAGGGAAAACAAACAATACCAAAAAAAATGTTTTTAGGAACTTTTTAGCATTTGGGATTAGCAATAACATGTGGACACCCATGGAACAGCTCCAAGTCTTTTCTTCAGTAAAGCTTTCCATACATAAATCAATGAAGCTTCATGTTAGAGCCCAGGAAAACCCAAAGACCTTTCTAACAGCAAATATGACCTACAGAGAGGCAGAGAATTTATTCCAGTTTACCAGCTCCTCTCTGTTCCTCTCCTTCCTCTGTTACTGATCTGAGCCACTAAACAAATAAGCAAATTCATGAGTAGGCAAAGAGATCACAGAATCACAGAATCACAGAATCACAGAATTTTCCAGGTTGGAAGAGACCTCAAGGTCATCGAGTCCAACCTCCAACCTAACGCTAACAGCCCACCACTAAACCATATCCCTAAGCTCTACATCTAAGCGTCTTTTGAAGACTTCCAGGGATGGTGACTCCACCACTTCCCTGGGCAGCCTGTTCCAGTGCCTCACAACCCTTTCAGTGAAGAAGTTCTTCCTAACATCTAACCTAAAATTCCCCTGGCTCAACTTAAACCCATTCCCCCTCGTCCTGTCACCAGGCACGTGGGAGAACAGGCCAACCCCCACCTCGCTACAGCCTCCCTTGAGGTACCTAAAAAGAGCGATAAGGTCACCCCTGAGCCTCCTCTTCTCCAGGCTGAACAAGCCCAGCTCCCTCAGCCGCTCCTCATAGGACTTGTTCTCCAGGCCCCTCACCAGCTTCGTCGCCCTTCTCTGCACCCGCTCAAGCACCTCGATGTCCTTCTTGTAGCGAGGGGCCCAAAACTGAACACAGTACTCGAGGTGCGGCCTCACCAGAGCTGAGTACAGGGGATGAGATGAAGCCTGCCAACAAAATTCTTGGTTGCAGGAGTCACCAAAGAACAACATTAGCCCATTACTAAAGAAGAAAGGAGGAATAACAACTGCTCAATCCAATTCCATCTTGTTCAGCTGCTACAAGTTCATTGTCACAAACTCAGGGACTGTGCTTACTCCCTTAGAGGGTGTCTTTATCACAGAATCCTCTAGGTAGGAGGACCTTCTCGGTAAAGACCTTCAAGACCAAAGTCTACCCAACAAGCTGACCTACCAAGCCCCATTGCTAAGCTATATCCGTAGCGCCACATCTCCACTACTTCTCAACCTAAGTATACTTCAAAGCAAAGTCACATCATTTGACTGTAGCACAGAAAAAAGTGCAGATGGCTCTGCTCTTTTTTTTTTTAAAATCATACCTTGATCAGAAAGAAAATCCAGCATGGTCTGGAGAAGGAAGGACAGATGCCTGACAGACAGAGCGGGATTGCCCATCCTTCTGGAGGCATACACGAGTTCATGAAGCAAACGCATCTGTACTGCAGCCCATCCTCGATGAGTTCCTACAAAAGACACATTTTTTTTTAAAGCTAGAAGTCATCAAAAAACAATTGAATTTGGTTTTCTGTATACTCGAAGCAGTAATTTAATGCTACTTAGATAACAATCACCCAATGGAACCAGTAGTTGTAAAACCCAAAGCTCGGACTCAAGTAGAAAAACTGGGGCTTGGGGTTTGTTGTGTATTTAAGTGTGAAGCAATTTTTGTTTCATATGCTTGCCTATTGACTAAATTTATCATTAGAACTCAGAAAATGAAGTTAACATTTCTCATAAAGAACAAATAATGCAATATATAATTTTTAACTTCTCTGAACAAGAAATCCATGTAAGATTTAATAGAGAAACTTCACTTTCATCTAAATTCAGTACTTCCTAAATCTCTCTAAGCATCAAGCAAAAGATTTTCTCCCAATACTTTCCACTCCTTTAAAAGTCAGGTAAAAAAAAGCCCTAGACTACAGGACACAAGGCACATCTCCTGACCATTATTAGTCTTTAAAAACTAAGTTTCAGACTACAAATTATTTCATATTTGCCAAGTTTCTATCAGAACAATAAACAGTGCATCGTAACACAGGCTTTCTTTTGGAAATGTAACATTCAGTACCCTTTTTTATGGAACTTAAGCTGCTTTTAGGTCATTCAAGGAGTAATGGTTTTAAACTAAAAAGGGGAGATTTAGATTGGATATTTGGAAGAAATTCTTCACTCAGAGGGTGGTGAGGCCCTGGCACAGGCTGCCCAGAAAAGCTGTGGGTGCCCCATCCCTGGAGGTGCTCAAGGCCAGGCTGGATGGGGCTTTGGGCAACCTGGGCTGGTAAGGTAAAAATGAAAGATAAACACCAATCATCTTTTTTTTTTTCTTTAATAGGCAGTTCTTGCAGAATTTCTGCAAACTCTCCTCCAAGCACAGTCCCACGCCAGTCTTTGAACTGGAATCCCACCAGTAGATAGCCAAGGTATTCTCACAAAAGGGAGCACTAACTTCCAGCTGCAATTTATTCTTATTAAAACTAGTTCAGAATCTTATTACTAGGAACCTCACTGCCTTCTCCATCGATGTTCAGCCCACTGTTCGGTGCTCCACTCCCGCAGCGACATCACTTAGTGAATGCTCACAAAAACACCACTACACAAAAAGAACTGGAGTGTTTGGGAAACCCAGGAAAGTTTACTCAAAACTCCCAAGTTCCCAAGCAGCACATTAGCTGTCTCTTCTTTTACAGGGAAAATGCAGCACAGTTTATTACAATACAAGCAATTTTTAAGATGATTACTTTATATACAGCTTTAGGTAACACTGATACCAAATTAAAAAGTGTTCAAGCATAGCAACTTGAAAAATATAGAGAATCTAAAAATTGCTTAGATATCTTAACCAGAAGCCAGTCTTACAGATAACATCACACCAATTTAACCTGTGGAAGAATGTGACACTGATACAGATATATATACATAACCACAAGCATGCCTGTACTTTATATCTGTATATAATGGATGTGTGCCTATATGTAAAAATGTAAAAGAATCTTTCATCCTTTGAATGAAAGCCAACAACAAATACCAAGAGGAATACAATTTCTGAGACTCAAGTCAGAGGCAGCTAATTAAAAAATGCTCCAAAATAAAATACTACCTTTTTTGTACTGAGAAGTGTATAATCAAGACATTTTTTGGAACAGCAGAAGGGAAGCCCTCATTAATAAATTGCATTTGCTGCAAACAGAGGAATCCAGCAAGACGTTCAGCAGCAGCACTCAGAAATTCAGAACTATTGGAAGCAACAGCAGCAAAAAGTAAAAGGTGTTTTTAAGAACTGCTTTATTTGCCACAATTAGTTACAGATAGGTAAAGGATTTGAGTTTTATTTGAAATCTCTCAATAAAATTGGTTATAAAAAGCCAACTGAGCGGCCTAGGAAGCAAACACACGCTTTCCCAGCGACACTTACCTTTGCTGAAATCTTTAGGATCCAGCGACAAGCTATAGCCGGGGAGAGTTTCCAAAAGCAGTTTGTAGCACGCCCTCCACCCGGGCTCTGGGATGCTGGGTGCAGCACACTGCATTGCTGCTATACGCTTGAAAAATGCAGATTTGCGGTGAAAACCGATCCGTTCGTACAGCTCGGAAAGGATGCTGTAGCGCTGGATTTTTTCTTCTTCTGAAAGCTGAAATTTGAAGGGAAAGTGAGAATGAATTGGTTTTAATTAAAAAAAAAAAAAAAGCCTCTATCTAAGTAAATAATTTTAAAAAGCAGGAGGAGATGTAGCAGACATCTCCAACAGCCCAGAAGGCCAGCGAGTTCGCAGATAGCCAGTCCTGGCAGCTCCTACTGCCAAGAAAACTTACACTTGCTTCAAGTTCAACAGCAACCAAGAACAGTTAAGATACATTTCTTTATTAATTTGTCATTAGTACTAACAAATAAGTAGTCAAAACAGTTAAACCCAGCTATCAGCTCCACATTTCATGGATGATATTTAGCATGACAGTCACGTGCATGATAAGAACACGAACTACACCACGTTCAAAGTCAATGGATTTAACAAGTGAAGTGTCTTCATCAGTTCAAGAGACAACCTAACAGCTAATCTTGAAATCTCAGGCTATGAAAGCAAAGAAGCTTGTAAACCACAAGCTCTAAGCTTATAAACCACAAAATATGCAGTCCACGACACCACGCATATGCAGACTGTCAACTCACGGGGTAGAATTTAGTGAAAGGTTAAGTCTCATTAAGCTTAAAGATCAAACAGCCTTGGTAAGGAACTACCAACGCGCACTGTGGCTCGTAAATATGCCGGCACAAGTCCCAAGTAATCATCCCTTCCGCCCTGGTATGGATGACAGGCTGGCTTTGAAATCGGACAGCCAAGAAGAAACTTCTGAAAAAGTCTCAAAATTATTCGACTATTTCATGTCTACATTCCAACAACAAGCATTAATGGGTCCTGAAAGTGGATCCACGCTGACACCTAGTGCACAACATCCAACATGCACAGCCAAAAGCAAGACAAAATTATTTGCCGTTACTAAGAATTATTCCTGAAAATACGTTAGCAGCTTCCCAGGAATTTACAGTGATAAAGTTCTTCCAAAAATAGCATTAATGGTCAAGAAACACCACTTCTACCTCTCGTACTGCAAAACCAAAAGCACCAGTCAGTGAATTGTGTTTATCTTCAGACACTTCAAGACTTGTGAAGTTGAAAGATACCAGCCACGCTAGTGAACTCTGCAGAAATTACTGGGTTTTATGAAGCTTCAGAGCAATTTTAGTCATGTAAATTCTGACATCATTGTGAAAAGGTGACCTGTTTGCACAAGTCACTACTAATTTTGGGCACAGGAATAGGTCCAAAAGGGGCCCAAAGAGACCTAGAGTTTTCAGGACGCACCATGACCTTATCTGATAGCTCAAATCCTAGTAGGTCTAAAGATTAAGAGACACGGGCAGACTAGCAAGTGATACGGGGCAGTTTCTGACAGTTTGGAAGCAGAAGTTACTATTTCCCTCAGACCGGACAACACAAGCCAATGCCCAATGCAAAACCCCAGCCTGGCCACATAAGAGACCGATCTTTTAACTGGAGTTGACAAAAGGCAGCTGCACCAAGGTGAAAACCATCCATAAATGCAGCTGGAAGGAAAACAAGGCACAAAAATAAGACACTGATCAATGTAAAAAGAATGTTTATCAGAATCTGGAAAGAACATGAGGTGAACATTAAGTTCACCTACCCAGCTGAGAAGAAGCTGCTCCAACTTTTTTCTTCTTCTTTTCCCTCCTTATGTCATTTTTTTAAAGCTAGAAAATCAAAAATTGGCAGCAGAGTTGAAAGGGGCATGAGCAGATCAAGTATTACAGTTGGAAAAGCTTAAATAAATTATCAAAACTGTTTCTCAAATACGCAGTACTGTCCATGTTCACATGCCCATGGAAACTGAAGTTTAAGATGGGAAGAGAAAGAGCCACGGTAGCTCTTTAGAGGAACATGAGCACTCACTATCTGGAACAGTTACCAGGTAAACACTCTCTGCAAGTTTTATTTTGTCCTATTTGAGTAAGTTTTTAACACTTCCCTAGCTTGTTGCTCAGTGGCTGCCCATAAAGTTCCTCTAACACTTCTTGCAGTTGCAGGAAATTGTTTCCTCCTGGCAACAAAGATAGCAAGGCTGCGTTTTTCCCTCGGCATAAATAGTTCAGCATTACCACCTAGGGGCTAAAAGAAAGAAGAAAACAACCCCACACAGGTACAACAAATAATTAATTTTGGGAAGACTGCAGCAGGGTTCAGCAGACTATTAGGCAGCATTCACAGACGTCTTTCCTGGCCTTACAGACAATGCATGGATGTGAGACAGCCAACATGTGTAGCACAGCTTCTTCTCGACCTGGTTCATTTTCGTTTAACTGTTGTAACAAACCCAGTTAGAACCACAACTGTAAAGGTTGTACTTCACTATCCAACCAAGCCCACGGTTTTAAGACAAGCTTTCAAGAGGGAAGCTTTTTACTTGATTTTTAATTATTCCTTACTACGTTGAAAACAGATTCTGTAACCTCACTTCCTTTGTAATTGGCAGTTACAATTTATTCCTCACAACTGGATGCAAAGATAAGTCCTGTTACCCTGGAGCTCTCCTGTAATCAGAGAACGCCAGCTGCATGATTTTACCAGACAGGCCTGCATGTTACAATTCAGGAGATTGGATCTAAGTGGAAAGCAATCAGTTTTCCTTCCCATCAGAGGCACGTGCTTTATCCTGTGAGGTGTTTTTCTGCTGCCTGCCGTTAGTTGTGCTGATGTGCTGCCTACCTGCAAGAGAAAGATACAGTCCCCAGCTTGCTTCTCTAACTTACAACAAGATGACTCCTTCAAGTTAGCCCAAATTATAAGTACAATTGTTATCTGCTTCTATGCTGTGCACAGTAAATCCTGAAGAGCCAGAAATATAATGCCCAGCCACGCCATCCTATATGGAAAATGGATCCCCCAAGCACTGGGAGGATCCCATTACTCATGCTTCTCTCTATACTGCTTTCCAGAAACACTTCCACTGGAGAAAATGAGAAAATATCAGATACGATCATCTGATGAATGATGAGTTATGTGTCATCCTTGCCTGAAATTAGCAATTAGTAATAGTTTTGGGGGTTGGACCCGATGATCTCTTAGGTCCCTTCCAACCCCTTCAGTTCTGTGATTCTGAAATCCAGGCAGTTTAAGGGTAGTTCTCAGCAGTGTCTCAGTAGCCCAGTGCCATGTTGTTGTTTTTTAAGAACCAGTCATACACAGAACCTCCAATGTGGCATCACCACGATGTGACAGCTGACATCAGGAAGTGGCCAAGTGATCATCAGGCATGCGGTGCATAAAGGAATATAGAGCGGAAAAGATCCACCCCAAAATAACAATATGATTCCAAAAGAATCACTGAACACCAATACCACTTGAGAAGGAAAAAACACATTCCTTAGTATGAAAATGTAACCTGTTTCTTTCCCAGAACATACCCTGTTGAGTACCATCACCATCTTGCTTCATCTCCCACGTTACGCCACCACTCAGCGCATTAACTCCCTACACTCAGACTGACCTACAGCAAAAGTAGGTCCATTTCTATTTCTATTTCAAGGTTTCCCAGACGATGGGAAACCTGGCATTTACTGTGTGTGCATTCACAGAGATTTATCTGCGGGGTCAAATAGCTGATGCCATACATCAAGTTCAAAGAAAAAATAAAGCAGCGAGCTAGTAAGATAAGCAGCAGGGACTCCCGGGTGCCCTTCTCTGATTGTTCTCTCCAACGCAGCAGGTGACAGAAACGATGATGCCTTCTTGCCATGCTTCCTCACTACGTCCTTTTCACCAGGACCTGCTCAAACTCTGAGTTGTTTCTGTTTGTGACAGCACAGAGCTGGCTGGTGTGCTTTGATCAGGACAAGGGCTGCATTCAGAGTAGCTTTGTGCATGTTTATTACTAGGTAATTATCAGCAGCTATTTAAATGCCTTATAGACTTTGCCATTCAGTAAAGTCAATCCTGTTTTTTTTTCTCCTCCAATATAAACTTCAAGTGACAGCAACAGTGGGAAGGGGGAGCAGAACACTCGATTCTCACAATGATGATAATTGCTCCCTTAATCAACACAAGATAACAGCAATACCCGAGCTTGCAGGCCAAGCAAAGGACAACGCAACGAGGGAAAATTTCTGGCACAGCAGCTTCACAAAAATCCTGCCACAGCAGCGTGCATGAAAGGCTACTGAGCTGCCAGTGAAAGCTACCAGAGAATTAAGGGGAAGGCAAAGATTGCAGCAGATAAGACACCCCACGACAAAATTGATGATGTAGGAGTTCATTAACTAATTAAATTTTCATTCTTCTTCGGTTAGGAAAAAAAATGAGACATGTTGCAGAATTAATAAGCAAAACAGATTATCTGCAAATTGAAGAAATTTTTCTACCCCCCTCAGAAATTTGCTGTCCCCACCTGGGCTTTAGCTCAGTGGCGTGGATTTCAACTGCTGGTTTTACCGAGGCATAACGAGCAAAAGAAGAAGAACGGTAAGAAATGTAACAACTTTTTATGAATTGATTCAGCCACACCAGTTTGGGTTGGTTTCGTTGTGTGGGTTTTTTTTTCTGTAATCAGTGACACCAAGCATGAGACACTGATAACATCTTGTTCTGGGGTGGTACAGGGCATCACCTTCGAGAGTGAGATCGCCAGAAGTCATCATCTTCATTTCAGACTAGAGAGGCTCTGGATAATCTCTGCAGGAATTGTGTAAAGAGCCAATTTTGCAGCTCTAATCCTGAATACAGGATTTATTCTCCACCTTGAAAACTTCTTAATTGAGTATCATCCAGTGCTAACAAGCTTCACTAGTATCCTGTTACGTGTGCCTATAAAGTACAGAAACAATTCAAAATCCTGTCTGTGATTACATATGGACAGTTTCAAGTCTTCCCTGAAGTGAAGAGGTCTACGCCTACTTTTCTCCTCCCCAAGTTCCCCACTTTTCTCACAGTTCCCAACACTTTTTTTCCCCCCTCTGAATTCCTTTCTGACTTGGCATCACCCAGACGTGGCACTGCCCAACAAAAACTCAGCTGAGTAACAACACAGTAATACTCTAAGCCCACTCTGCAAAGGCCATTCCTCGTTTCACTGAGCAAGATACAATCAAGAAAAAAAACCAAGGCTGAAGATCTGCCTTAAGCAGCTGTTTTTCCCTAGCACAACAAATCAAGAGAATAACAATGCAACATTTTGTTTTCACGAGAGAAAATAACTCCCTCATCTCAAACTAAGTCCTCCTATTTTTAAATGAGTTCTCAATACCTTCTTCAAGCAGTGAAAACCATCCGAAGTCCTAGTGAGAAGCAAGTCGTAGACGGTTCTCACATCTGTGACACAGAAAAGAAACTGGAGTCTCCTAAATCTAAGTAGTTTTAACACCTGAGCGTAATTTCTCACACAGGAACAGGAAAGTCACGGTACGTTGTGCACATACCTGACGGAGATTGATATAAACTGCATTCTGAAGGAATTCAGAGGCTTCCATGCTCCTTTTCTGTATTGCCAGGACTCTCACTGCCTTCACGCAGGCTTCCAGTTCAATCACACCGGCATTCTTGTACTTGGAGAGAGAAAAGTTAAATAATATTAAGTACGGCACCTGTTAGATTGGTAAGTATTCCTCCCCAACACGTAAATCAGCTGTTGCAGCTTCCAAACCCCAGCCATTCCCTAACGCTAGTGACTACACTGTTAAATTATCGACGTATGCCCAGGTGAAAATTAAGGCGTCCTCTGAAATCCTTTTTGTTATTCTCAGACGCTGCAGAGCTTCAAGGCTTTGAGTTCAGATGAGGAGAAAAGCTGGGAATATGAGCATCGTTTTAGGTAACCTCATACACACAGCGGGTACAGGTGCACGTCTACAACAAAGTAATGAATTTGACCTGCATGGGATAATACGTATAGAAGCTCAAGGCTGGTAATAGGCAGGTCACTTTTACAATTATTCTTCACCACCTGGAACTGTTCTGTCGTGGTAAATGGGGGATTTTGTCTTTGCTACTTATCACTAAATGTGTTATATAGCACAGGAAGCCGTGCCAACAGAACTGTAGTTTTACTACATCGATTTTCTCTTTAGTTAAAGCAGTATCACTGATCACAGGTGAATTACAAACCATTCCAAGTTTTCTAATACCTAGCTGATACCGTTTCCTGTAAATTAATGTTTTATTTTCATTACAGAGCTTGCCTAAGAAAGGCCAGAAACAACACAGATGTGCATCGATCTGTTTGAGCTCAGGCATCACAGGCAATCTTCCAGACACACAATCTGATCTCGTTGTTTCCCCAAACAATCGGACGTTTGAATCTCCTGCCTAAGTTAAAGTTTGGAGCTTCATGGGGGAAATAAAGCCCCGAATGACATGCAAAAAGAACTCCAGAGAAGCACAGATCCAGCTTCCTTTCTTAAGGGCTCGGGACATCAGCAAAAACAAAGTATGGGAGATCGAATCTGTTTGAGAAAATGATGTGAAAGTTTTTTTATGCTTAGTGATGACATCAAAAATGTGTAGAAAGTACTGCTTCCTCAGCACTGCAGCTGAGAGCTGTTCTGCCTGTAGGTCTTCGACAACAGCTAAATATACACGTCTTGGACGGCCACAGATCCGTCCCAAGGCAAAGTTCTTTGTTATTTGCAGGTGAAGCTGTGGCAAAGCTTATTATTACTTGCTGAGAGCATACCAGATATGATTATAATCCAAAAAGAAACAACCTCCCCAAAACCAGAGTCCAAAATGTAAAGAAATCATATCCTTCCTAGATGAGCAGCTAAAGGAAACATTCAAAGCTGAATACCTACTCGATAATTACTGCCATATTGATGAAACTGCCCCCCAAACCATCACATTCTCTTGCTTCTGATCATAAATTAACTCATGGACACGATTTATTGTGTCTCATTTGGAGAGCCTGCCTTCAATACAAGCGTGGGAATGACATCTCATGTTTAAAGAGACTTCTAAAATCAAAGACTATCTGAAATGAAGAAGTGATGAAAGCGCATATAACTACGTTGTAATGCAATTCAACTCAGCCTTAGTGTTGATGAGGATATTGAGCCACTCTTATTTTTTCCTCTGTACTAGACTACCAATGCAAATATTAAGCTACCTCACTACCTTAAGCTCTGAACATTTGCACAAAAAAATCCCCCAATGAAGTTCCTGTAGAGCTGAGAACTATTTAATTTTCTAAATCCTCATAAATGAGTGTTTGTCCTTCTCGTGGCCTTTCCTTTCTCCTTTCTTCAAGACCACACGCGTTAAATACCAGCTTCCCTTAACAGTCCTGTAAAATCACATCCATCATCAGCAACCCCTTCATAAACTCCTGAATTCCCCAGAGATCGTTCCAGCAGGCACAGTAAATAAGCTCACGCTCAGCTCACACAATGCATAAAAGCATCCATAAAGTCGCTGAGGTATGTAATAAAAACTATAAACATACCTAATAGTTAACAAACCTTCCCAACATTGAATACCCCTGCTTGAGAGTGCTTTAAAAATTGAAGACAATTAATCCAAAACCTCCACGTACAAGCAGGCACAGTAAATATTTTACAGTGCCTTGCTATTTCAGGTGTCATCTTTGACCAGACTTCTTTAGTATCTTGCCAGATTCTGAACCAAGCGCTCAGTGCAGGAGTATAAATTATTACTATTGATTCCATTAGCGTATCTTTTAGAAATTGTAATGCCATTTTTGAAAATTGTAATGCTTTAGAAGACACTCTCAAACCAAAAACCACAGCACTTCGTTATATGCAGGAATTTCAGTGAAATTTTAGAACTAGGTAGAATTACCTTGCTGTAGTAAGAGATGGCTTCTTTGTATTTATCTATGATGTCTTCAGGGCTCAGGCAATTCTTGGCACGTCCGATTTCAGCGCTGGTATCTGCATTTATACCATTTGAAGTCAGCGCACCTAGAACGGAACGGGATAAGAAATGAGCAGCAGGACTTCCAGCAAGTATTAAATATTCAAGAAAAACAACAACAACAGCGGGCTACGCTGCAGGTTTGACCAAGGCATACACAACGAATACTTGCCCTACCTAGAAAATACTAACGCTGTTTTACTACGTCATGGTAGAGGGCAAACCAAAACAGGGATTCAATCACAAATCAGCAAATGGGAAATAACCAAATTATTTAATCTTTTAAAGTTTTAAGTATCTGAGTAGTTAGGCTACGAATAAATTATTAGGTTGCTAAAATTAGATTATAGCCACATCTGTTTATGCAAATTTAATCTGAGTTTTTGTGTTACTTGCAAATTGTATTTCTAAAGCACCCACACAAAAGATGTGCAAGTTCTACTAACTAATGATGAGAACAGTGATCTCCTCCTCCAATCATTTAAACAAACGCTTCTCTTCCCTACGTCCAACCCCAGAAAAATCAAGCGTTACAGCAGCATAATTAAAGGCCACCCAATCTGAGCCTTCCACGT
This sequence comes from Heteronetta atricapilla, assembly GCA_011075105.1. NCBI lineage: Eukaryota > Metazoa > Chordata > Aves > Anseriformes > Anatidae > Heteronetta > Heteronetta atricapilla. Next base: position 154,738,999 of record CM021732.1, read on the forward strand.
TAAAAAAAGAAAACTACCTGAGGCTCAAGCAAAACAGGGCGAAATTGATTTTCTCATATAAGAAAGAAGGGAAGAGACAGAATCTTCATGTCTACAAGGGGTAAGAACCTAAAGCAGAAGCCAAGGAAATCGGGGGTATTAATAAGTACCTGGAAATTTTATTTCTAGAATTCAATTTTATTGCCAGGTTAACAATGAAACTGAAAACATCCATCAAAGGTTTAGAAAGGCTCTGCGTCTCCTCATGTATTATTTCATCTTTACGATTACACGCCTAAATTTAAGCAGTAATTTATTTCTCCAACAGGCTTCTTTACGGCAAAGAAAGCTTCACGTTTCAGAGCTGGCCCTAACTTTTAATGGGCAGTTAAAAAGTGTGAAAGATACTTTCTTACTCACTCCGTATATTCAGAGATATGTTATTTATATCCTCAAACACTAACCAACTTTTTTCTGTGTCTGTCAGCCTTGAAAGAGTCAGACCACAGACTCCTGTCATGAAAACGTTAGGGTGTTTTATGGAAGCTAACTGCAAAATCTTTGTTCACGATGATTGAAGGAGTACCACAACACTTCGCCTAAATGTGACCATTCAGGCCATTAAGAATTTAAATTAAAAAAAAAAAAAAAAAACTCACTACTGATGAGAAGAAACCCTCTTGATCAGACTTTCCAGGGACACAATCATAGAAATCCATCATTTATTTTGTACCGGTTACCCTTCACAGTCTCTTTGCTTCCTCAAGATTTAGAGCCAAAACCTGAAGCACGAGGATGATCAGGACTAGTTTTGGCAAGTGGCAGCCACTAGTTACACAAATACCCAACAAATGCAAGTAATAAAAAGAAAATACTTCGGAAACATGCATGAAAAAAAATGTACCTGGATCAATGAGAACTTCTTGTGCCCCTAAAAGGAGGAACAAAAATGATTTTTTTTTCAGCCTTCAAGAAAGCCAACAGAATAAGCTCTTAAAATGTTTTATAACGATCATCAGGCTTGAACAAAATCATAAAGCGCATCAGAATCATCGTTCCTACTTTGGGGGACTACCAGTTATACTTCAGGTAGTCACAATACGTTAAATCTCATTTTGTCAAAAAATATGCAATTAATTCTAAAGCATGTCAAGAATTGAAGAATTTTCATTGTACGATTTAAAGGCAAATACTTTTTCTCCATTCTTGTTTTAGTTGGCAAGTTTCTGTCACAATCCACTAGTATTCTAATTTCAGGTCCTGCAGTGCTTAAACCTCTCTGGATGAGCTCCTTTAGTTCACAAAATAGTCTGTAATAACATTTTCAAAGAACTGTACCCCAACATAGCCCTTTCTGATTACCATTAATTCCACTCCAGCACATTTTCTGAATACCTGAGTAAAGGCAAAAAGCCACCAGGCTGTTCTCAGAAAACAGCTGGCAGGACTGCTGCACGGCGGTAGGATTATCAGACAGGTAACACCTTGCTCATTAGGCATAGCAGTAAAATTACCACTGAGGGTTAAGCAGTTCAAAACAACGCCTTATGAGAGGAAGGACCCCCCCTTCAATTCGTTTGCTCAGTCTCAGGATGAAGTAGAGATTCAAAATCTGCTTTTACATTCTAGGTGTAAAAATCTGCTCCTGGTGTAAAATCTACTTTTACACTCCAGATGCGCCAGGCACGCAGCAGCAGTTCCCCTGCAGCCTGTGGAGAGGCCCCTGGTGGAGCAGGCTGTCCCCCTGCAGCCCATGGGTCCCACATGGAGCAGATCTCCACGCTGCAGCCCGTGGAGGAGCCCCCGGTGGAGCAGGTGGATGTGGCCTGGAGGAGGCTGCGGCCCATGGAGAGCCCCCGCAGGAGCAGGCCCCGGGCCGGAGCTGCAGCCCGTGGAGAGGAGCCCACGCAGGAGCAGGGGGTCTGGGGGGAGCTGCCGCCCGTGGGGGACCCGTGCTGGAGCAGTTTGCTCCTGAGGGATGGAGCCCGTGGGATGGAGCCGTGTGGGAGCAGTTCCTGAAGAGCTGCTGCCTGTGGGCAGCCCACCATGAAGGAGCGGTGGAGACGACGTGACAGGGACTGACCGCAGCCCCCGTTCCCCATTCCCCTACGCCGCTTGGAGGGAGGAGGTGGAAGAGGATGGATGAGGAGAAGGTGGTTTTAGTTTGCTTTTAGTTCTCACTGTTCTGGCGTGTTAGCAATAGGCAATGAATGACATTAATCTCCCTTATGCTGAGTGTTCCGCCCATGATGGCAATTGGAGGACGATCTCCCTGCCCTTATCACAACCTACAAGCTTTTTTCCATCATATTTTTTCCTCCCTGTTCTTCAGAGGTGGGGGAGTGTGAGAGCAGCGTGCTGATGCCTGGCTATTAGCAGTGCAAAAGCACCTCACACACACCCTGCTACAGACAAGAAGTTCTGGGAATGTTAAAAGTCACGCATTTTCATTAAAATGTCAAAGCTCCATTTCCATCACCAGCAAGATCCTGCAGTCCTGGGACTCAGAGACCCCAGAAGAAAACCTGTCTTTGGAAAAGCCAAGGCTCCACTTCTCTCTCTCTCCCTCTCCCTCAGACCCTTTAAACCCCCGTCACTGACCAGCTCCCTTCTGAATGAACTTTTCCGAGCAAAAGGGTTTCAAAAGAAGTTGAAGGGTGCACCTCCAACAGCCAGATGAGATTCTGATGGCTACAACACTTCACAGTTACGTATGTAAAATACTTCCGTTCTTATTAGTAGAGGGGAAACAGCCACTGTCACCTCCCTCTTGAACGTTTGCTCTATTTTATAGGAGAAGATATTCATGCTCCTCTCTCCAGAGATGTTTTTGAAACACCACAACATTTTTTGAGTAGCCAAAATCTGGCATTCTAGCCTACAAATGGTGGAAATCACAGACGATTCAAGACAAGACGCTTCTCTTGACCAGGTCCGGGCATGACAACAGTACCAAGGAACCCTGTCGTGGCCAGGCTGAACTACAGGCACAAGAAGAGGAGCGATTCCAGGCACATCGGGAAGCAATAAAGTTACACTTTAATTACCCTACAGCCCTCAAAAGTCGGCACGAGTTGAATGCCCAATTCCACTTACAGCATTTTTTGATTTGCTTAGAATTTGGAAACCCGTTTTGCATCCGGACTGATCCTACAGAAAGGTGCACTGCAAGTAGTTCTCCACGTTAAATACCGTCCCCCAAAATTAATTAAAATAAAGCAGATTATAAGCCGAGGTGTGGCTTGCAGGGATTTTAAATGAAAGGCACTGCGGGGTCAGATAAAAGGTATTGAAAAGAAACTTTCAGAGAAACGTAGAGAGAAAAAAAAAGCATCACAACAACAGCTCTTTGGCTAGACAGAGTTTAGCATTTCAAATCTCAAAACATTAACAGATCGTAACTAGAGATGGGGAACAGTATCGAGTGGGCCACAAGGTAACACTTTCATCTGCAAGGGATAACCAAAAGTCTGTCATCAGTTTTTCTTGACACTAATGCTTGGTTCACAGTCCTTTGAAAAATCTTGTCACGTGAAGTGCCAGAAGGAGTTATAAACCTTCTTACACAAAAGCAGCAGTAATACACCCAAACGTGTTTTATTGAATTACTCTGATAGCTGTGACTTATTTGTTACCTACTTCAGTACCAGACCGCGGTATATAATGTTAAATATTTGTTAAGAAGTGGAGAAAGATTAATACCTGCAGGAAATTTCACCCTAACGGGCAATAAAAAATAAACTTTTAAGTCATGGGACCAAACGGACAGATTTTAAACACTAAATATTTCCTGCAAAGCTGGTATTCTCTCTTTAGATAAGGCAATTTTAATATCTAGAATCATCTGGTGTCAACACACACAGCATGTATTAAAGGTAATACAAATGTTTACTAGACTGTGATTTATAAATGGATAAAAATGGGTGGAGTTTGCTTTGTTATTTTTTATTATTTATTTAAAGAAGGACCTCATTTTGATCGCACTGCACGCAGAAATACTTAGAGCAGCAGGTAAACCTAGATTCTGTTTGTTGCAGCACTGTAAGAACGTAAATACACACGCACAAACAGCTGTGCTGGCTGAGACCAGAGGCCCGGCTGGCTCACCGTCCTGTTTCTCATCAAGCATTAAAAACAAAGCAAGTTTTTGTGGTATTTCACCTTGCCTTCAGTAATTTGTGGCTCAGACGTGAACCACAGGCAGGATTCATATATTTTACAGTAAGTGCTACATTTTTTTTTCTTTCTTGACCCTGGCCAGCCTCTCCTGGAAGGCACAGGAGCTTTCAGGAGCCTGAGCACCATTTGTAAGTGTTCGTTACGCAATTAAAAGCTCAACTCCACAGTCACAAAAGCCACACCAGCTGAACCCCAATACCCTAATCGGAGGCAACAGAGCCGTCCAGGGGTGTTAACTCATCTTGCTGGGTTTTGTGAGCTGCTCTCCACATCCCCTTAACAGGCGAAGGGATGTTACTGCCTAACGAGGTATGGATTATGGGATGCCGGGAAAAAAATATCTTCGGATTGTGCAAGATGTCTTATGGGAGATACAGGGGATGGACCAAAGGCAGGAGGAGGAGGGACAGAAGCAGTTTAAGGAGGAACAAGCATGAAAAAAATAGAGGGATAAGGGGGGAGTGTGTATTTGTGTGGGGGTATCTAAGTACCAACAATTGGAACAAGGCTCTGAGGCTCAGAGCTCAGGATAAAAGCCAAATGCCGTGCTTACCTGGTCTGTGCCTGTTGCCTGCCTCAGCAGAAAGAGAACCTCCTTGTGCCCTACGAGATCCAACTTTACCTCCTGTACCACCAGGGTAATGATAGATGACTGATGCTGAGCATAACCCCTCAAGGGCAGCTAGAGATAAAAGGAAAAAAAATAAGGAAATTAGTAGAGACACTTTCAAGAAGTGGAGTATCATGCAGCTGAGCTTATTGACATGAATACAGAGCATGTTTTAATTGGAAAGGAGTGAAAAAGGCCATGGAAAAGGCTGAGATACTCCGTGTCCTTTTTATCTGATGCACCTGAGGAGCTGCTCTCTACCACCTTGAGCAGGGGCAGGTTTCTAATGACCAGACAAAGGCAAACATCACACCCGTCTTCGAGAAGAAGGTACTGGGGTCTACAAGCAGGGCAATCTCAGCTCCTTGGCAAGGCTAATAAAAATCCTGCAAGCAGTTTTCAACCACACGAAGAACAGGAAGGTGACTGGGAACAGTAAACGTCAATTTACCGAGTACAAATCAGTCCTCAGCAACCTCCCTGCCTCCGATGAGAAGATGATAGCCAAACTGATGAGATACAAAGCAGAGAGGTGGGCAATAAGCAGGTAGAAAACGGGCTGGACTGCCAGGCTGCTTTGAGCAGGTCAGAGCAGGGCACCTCCAGAGGTCACTTCCAACCTCAATTATTGTAATTTCTAGGAGTATCATTTTATCATGGGACAGTTGGGCCTGAAAATATCTTCATGCCCTGCACAAGTAGAAAAGTTCTCTTGTGCTGTAAGAATCCTAAGCCACCTAACCTTCTGCAAGAGGAGGAGGAAAGAAGTGGGAGGTGTTCAAGTTTTCATATGTAATTCACAGAGCACACAGGAAGCTAAAAGGATTTCCAAGTAGAATGGGAAAGTTGAAAGCAGAAGGAAGATATGCCACTGGAAGTTACACACTTGTGGCTTTGGTAGATGTAAAGGTAAAAATCTTCTGCTAACAGCTGACGGTAATACCTGCAGGAAAGACTTCAAAATCATCTGTACTATCCACTGAAAAAATAAATATTTTCCAAAAAAAGTATTAAAAAGTCACACTTTTCTTTTAAAAAAATAAATAACCTTTCACTACAGTAACACGTTTTGTATTGCAGGTTTTCTTCAACACCTTTCTGTCTCATTTCTTATGCTTAGTCACTCTTGAAATTCAGATTTCGACCACCAAAGCGGCTCCTACTTTTCGTAACACAGAAAGGAAGTTATAGGAGATACTTTCATTTTCTGGATTTTAGCAACTAACTACTCGATTCGCTGTCATCAATTAATCCTACCTCCGAGCCACAGAAAATCATTTACAGACCGCAGCAGCTCCACTGCCATGTGGTAGTGCACCAAGGAATCCTGTAACATCCCGGCTTGTAAACACAGGTCACCAACGTGCTTCCGCATCCGGCCTTGGCAACGCTTCTTATAGTGTCTGCAAAATAAAAAGTGCAATTTGCAGTCGTTTCCAAGAAGCAACTGTCTGAGGTAAAGTCAATGTTCTTTCCTCCTTAATAGCTGATCAACGTTTACTTCCTCTGGTTCTCTGAGCAAATACTCAGCCTGAATTCTAATGCAGATGTAAAAGAACCAACGTTTCGAGTAGACATTGAAAAATACAAGGCAAACTTGGGCTAGGTAGAATTTATGGAGTCAGATAAAGTTAAGAGACTGCCCTTCAGGGTGCTTTAACAGCCTTGCCACAAAAGAAATGAAATAAAAATGCGCTTGTAGAAAGTAAAGAATTGCTTACGTTTGTAAAGAAATACTACCTAACGAAATGTTACGGCTCACGAGAAAAGAACGTTTTTCTTTCAAAGCAATGATGAGTGAAAGAATTGATGACGCCTTCATCTCCTTTCCATTTTTACCCTACTCCACGCTTACGGAGCCAACAAAACCACTGCCACTTCACGCAGGCACTGACTGGGCTCCTCTTGCTACCCTTTTTTAGTTATTCAACTAAAAGCTGAGACAGCACCAGCAATCATTTCTTTCCTCTCCCAGATAAAATCTACAGCCAAGGTGGAACTAGAAAGGAATTGGGACATCTGCAGTAGCGTATTCCTCTGTCCTAACAATGCCTTCCCGGTGTACGAAGATATAAATTCCCTAGCATATTCGAACCTATCCAGCAACTTAAAAACCGAACAGGTAACATCCATTCTTTCTCGTACCCTAAAGCACACTTGAAGTATGAGGAAATGTCACGACTGGGCGATGAAATGGGGCTCGAGGTGGTGCTTTCCTGCCAGGCAGAGCTTCCCAGAGCTGAGTTACCGTCTGCCTGAGACAATCTCTCACTGTAATTTCAGCAGACTGCTATTTTGATCAAGTCTGATGCGTGAAAAAAAAGTGAAAGTAAGAATATATGAAGCTTAAGGGAAGGGCTAAGAGGCATATTCATTTCTGTCCTTCAGATTTTAAGGCAGAAAGGCTAGAAAAAAATTGTAACAATAAGAACAGTCACAAGTTACTGGGGTTTGGGTTTGTTTTGAAGGTTTGGGGTTTGGTTTTTTTGTTTGTTTTGTTTTTACACCAAAGACAGCCATCGAGTGCTAAGGGTAGATCCTGCATTCAGCCATCAAACTGTCTTACTCTTTGTAACTGGTTTCAAAAAGAAATAAAAAGAAGTTCACCAAGAGGACAAAGAGTAACTGATTTGGATGGATGGAGGACACCAATGTAAGAAGGGAAGATCTACAGACACCTGCACTGTCCATATAAAAATCCATCAGAAAATCAGTCAGAACCAGTGTCATTGTTGAGAAGAAAACGTGGAAATTTTAAAAGGAGACAAGAAGTCTGTCTCCTATTGCTCCTCTCCAACTAAAATGTTGCAAATTAATTCAGTATAAATGTACACTCCCACTTCTCTACCACGTTCTATTCTCAGTTGATGTGGAGGTGACATCAGATGAAACTACAACAGCTGCTCTTTATCTTTCACCTATGTCAAGGAATTGAAGTATTTATCTTTTAGTTTTTCAACAAGTATCATCCTTAAGGAAAAAAAAACTAGAGGTGCTCTGCACCAACTATGGAAGAACATCAAACCTTAGCAAGATGTCAGCCTTTAGGTTACAGAGAAATAAGGTGGCCAAAAATGTGCTTTGTAAACCTGTAGACAATTTACACTCTCCTATACAACCCTGATTAGTGTCAGGTTTTCCTGGCTGTTGCATTTCTGACTGAAACAAAGAGTATCTGTGTTCCATCACTTTTAAGTTTGAACACAAAATAAGTCGTGGAATTAAGGAACAGTTTCCTTCCAGAGCTACGTTTCCTTTCAAAGACGCTAACACTTCTAATTTCCTCTCCCTGCATTTTCAAATATTCTGTGTTTTTATGGACAAACTACACTCCTTATTCTCGCAAAAGGTTTTAAGGTTTTTTATTTTTGTTTTCCAGATTTTCTAGCTTGCCTATTATTAACTTCATAAAGACAAGTCAGACAGCAAAAGGAATATCGCCAGACTCCTAAGCCCAAGCCTAATACCCGAATTATTTCAACAGCACTGCCTCGCCAACAGCTCTTCCTAACCAGTACCTAATTTTGCTGAAAAAGTGTATGTTTTATAAATATACATGTGTTTATATACTCCAATACATTCAAAACGTGAACGCATCTATTCATTACAGTGAACCTTGGATGTCAGCGAGCATTGCTCATTCAAAACATTTCCCTTTTAGGAACTCTTCCTGTTTCTAAACAAAAAAGATAATTTCTTCCCAACAATGAAGAAATATACCACTATTTATTAAAAACCCAAATTCAATCAACTTCATTTAGCTCTCACCATCAAACACGAGGAATTCTGACCACTTTTTCAATTTAGGGTGTCCAAAAAAAAGATAAAAGGCAAAGATTTCATTAAAACTAAACCCACTCTCCACAGAGAGCAAAACTCAGCTCAGCTGGTATTTGGGAGGCTTGTTTCGAAGTCCCATGTCTACAACATCAGGTCACTGAAAGGATGATGAGACTGACTGATGCTTCCTTCAATCCCTACTGGATTGCAAATTTAATTGAAAAAAAAATTATACATGCATATTTATCCCAGCATAACATTATGATTATTCATTTTAACGTTTAGCTGGCTTTGCTTCACAGCTTCACCTGAAGAATCAGGCCACAAAGCTGAAAGCAGGAAGCTCATGGATATTTTCTCGCTAATTTAATTTTGATTAGAGCTTTGGTTCATTATTTTGGCTCTCCACCATTGACCCTATTTGATGGCAGGAAGCTCACATGCAAAGTTGGTACTTTTTGTATGGTAAGACACCATTTTTTGCAAGGTCAGGTCCTTGTTGCACCCTGCTGCTAAGAGCTGTTTCTCTTTTCTTCCTCTAGAGGAGAATTTAGGACATGAAGTCTCACCCCAGACACGCCTACGGCTCACCCAAACACCCCAAAACCTCTTCTGGCCACCATCGGCACCAGTAACCGGGTCTGCTGCTGCAAGCCGGAGGCAGTGAACCTGTTCTGGGACCCGAAAAGCCCTACTCATGTCCCTTTCCACTTCATTTGCTACATAGGATACAACATCCTTCACTTGCTGTATAGGATGCAGCATCCTCAACTCTTTTCTAGGCTACCAGCATCATTTTATGGGAAAGTCAGAGGAATATATTTCAAGACAGAACTTGTTTCCGCTACAAACCATCCGGTAACAAGTTTGAAGGACTTTCTGAATCCCCCGCATTTCAGAAGGGCTGAATTGAAGAACAGGAAACATGCAAAATGAATTGGCAGAATTCATGCAGAATGCTTCAACGCCAATTTCCATCCAATCCCGCCGAGCCCGGTTAGCATGCAGAACTAGAGACTTCACCAATCATACCGGTGTCCGGACTTAAAGTAACAGTTAGAGCGGTTCATCATCTGCCAGGACTTTTCAATTTGGAAACGAAACATGGGCAGCAACAGCTTCATGGCTTTGGAGCTTAAAAAAGAAAGCAAGTTCCAGAGGCCGGCAGCCGCCTAAGCAAATCATGTGTGCCCTACAAAGAAACTCAGCACTGCTACCAAAAGATAATCGCCAAAAGTGTGCCCAAAAGGGTCAAGCACGGCAGTGAGGCTCCAGGCAGCAATTATTTTGGTGTGTACTGAAAAACAAATATATAAAACAAATAAAAAGCAACGCTAAACTATGCGATGAATGCGGAGTGGAAAGGCGGTTCATGGAAGAAAGCTAACTACTTTTAAACAGACGCAATCACAGCCTACCTTTTTAGACCCAATAACAAACTCACAGGGCAGTATGAGAGAAGAAGGAGAAAAAAAAAAGAAAGGAACAGAACAAAAATTAGAAAGACAGAGAACAGAAAATCGACAGCCACATACACATCCTGAGATATCACAGAGGTTGGCAAATCAGTAAACAGATCCTGTCTACTATAGCACAGAGAAATGCACACCTGTGAACAGAGCCCTGCTTTCTCACCGCTCAGCAGTGTTACGTGGAAGCCTTACCCGTAGGAAATAAAAAAACAAAGGTCCTAAGACATAAACTGCTATAAATTACATTCAAATGGGCATGTTTCATTTCGTAGCTGAAAACAGAAATGTAACAGACAAATTAAACAGATGTTTTCTGGTGTTTCTGGCAACTATTTCCCAGCTTGAAGCTTGTAGGACTTTGGGATCACCACGAGAAATTGCAGTTCCACTCCCCTCACCTTTACGAACACCTGTCAGGTACATCTCATTTCAGGAACTTTTACAGTCATCCTCAGCAGCCCCACGACCACAAATACTTCACCTAATTTACAGATGCAGAAACAGAAACTGGAAAAATCAACGGCTTTGCCAAGATGACCTGCCGGCTGAGTGCTCCAGGAATTCAACACACGTCAGCCCCCCGCTCCTGCAGCTTTTAGGTAACAGAACAAGCTTTCTTCAAGACTTCTTAGGTCTTAATCCCAACCAAAAAACGTATCCTACACAAGCCACACAGACTTTTCCTGGGTGTTACAATCACAGCGCAAAGCCATGGGATGTTGTCTCATCCCTCATCACCCAAGCACCTTGCAGAAGACAAAGACCAGCTCCCCTTTTCCGGAGAATTCTCTCATTTGAAGTTCAGCACAATAATCCCCGTTCCTGATTTATGAACTCTGCTTCTTAAAACAAGCTGACAAGGTTGCATTTGTTATGCAAGCTAGAGGCAAACCCTAATTCCTGATATTAATGCCAGTCACCTAACTGAGCAAGAGAGAACATCGATCCTATCTATCTCGAAGCATTAACCTTAATATTTCACAAGAAATTGCTGGAGGAGAGTCTACTTTAAGAGACTAAAAAGGCTCGGTAATTTTAATTGGTTTTCAAACCACGCAACCATAATTAAGATGTCCCATGTAACTGCTTCATGTATTTTCACTCCATGTACCAGCCCCATTCGTTAGCCGAGTGTTACAGCCGCACTCCAGCTCTAACGAGACCTTCGCTACACACTTTTAACTTTAAATTTAACTTTAAATTTGGATGTTGCGGGAAAAACTATGCTGATTTAGTCTAAGCAGGCATCTTCAGCTACAGCAGCAAAATCAGGTTCTCTCTGTTATCAGCTGGCTTCCATCAGTCTAATAAAGGATATTTGTGCTGTGTTGTTTTTAACCAGTTACACACCAACCGGTAGGTCAGGGTGAATAGAGTAAAAACAGGGAGAGGATGAAAATAGAGGAACAATCTTTATCTCTAACAGTTTTCACCTCCTCTTAACAAAAGCTGTTTCACTTGCGGGTCTACCTCAGCAATTTTCATTTCTATTTCATTCTTTAAACTCTTTAATTAGGCTCAAAACGAGCAATGTGGAGAAAGCTATTCTGCCAGATGCTCTCATATATATATCCTACACTTTCAGACAGCCTTTATCCCTCGCCCTACAGAACTGTACAGCACAGCATCTCCCAGACAGAAACTGGACTCAGGTGAGGAAGGGCCTTTCTGTCCCTGCATCTCCATGGCATGGCCTCGTGCAACACTTTCCCCTTAATTACGGAGTCACCGCAAAACAGAACATGATACCATAAAAACACTTTATAGCAACCCAAGTAATTAAATGCCAGCATTTCACACCTCAACGCTTGGGCTTCAAAGTGTAAGTTACTTTCATAAACTGGTCTTAGCTCAGGAACACTTCCTGGTCCTCAATTTCTGCTGAGGACACAGAAGCTGAAATTTGTCCCGCTACATGGAAGGCGCTTGTGCAGCTCATGCACACCACGCACAGATCTTTGCTTGGGATTAGGTTTCTCCTTTCTGTTACACAATTCAAAAGCTTTTCTAAAAGGTTTGGACCATCTCCTTGCCTCCCTCAGTCGCACAAAACACTAAACGGATGGGAAGGATCTCTTCATTCAGCTCCCTTGCCCTATTTATAAATAAATCCCAAGTTTCAAAACTTGGTGGGTCAAATCGGAAGTGCTAACGGCAGCAAAGTGAAAGCTGAAAAATGCTCTTACTGCTGAACCAAAGATCAGAATGTTTATCACCTTTTCTCTGAACGGCAAAGCGCAGCAAGCATTGCATTAAAGTTATTTCCATTGGGCTCACTGAAAAACTGTTTAGTATTCAAACCAACCGTATTTGAACTACTGCTTAACTATTTCTAAACGCTTTTTTTAATTATTTTAATGAATCAAGGCTGGGGGGACAGGCTCCTTTCATTTTGCAAAGAATTAACGAACGACACTACATCTGCTGCAACTTTTCAGTGCAACAGCATAAAGTAACCTCATGGACAGGCAGGGATAAACATCCTGCCTGCTGCTGAGCTCCCCACCTATTCAGAATCTCACAGGAATTATTTGGCCACGGGCTGCACACAGCCACTGCTCCTAAGAAAGTAACATGTGTGAAGAAGGAATCCACTTCCAAAGTACCATAGGGAAGGATGCTACTTTTAGACACAATCAACATAATTAATTTGGATATTAAGGCAAAGATTTGGGGGCCAAAACTCATAGTTCTTAGTTAACTGGAAACAGGAAATCTTGGTGATCACGTTCACTCAAAATTCATCCAAACCGAGTAAGCAAAACCAAGATACTAAAAGGGTTCATCTAGTCTACAAAACTTTACTGCCCACAGAGAGTACAAAAAAACACCAACTAAATAATTTCTGCCCATGAAAGCAGGGCTGCAGGAGCCAACCTGCACACTCAAGACAGAGCAAGTTCAGCTGCCCACCAGCAAAGAGCAAGCAGGGAAAATTTAATAATTTTAATTCAAACTACTTAGAACACTTTCTTCTAGTCTATCCCATTCTTACATAGGAATTCCAAGGCTGGGATTAATTACCCAGGCAAGCAGAGCTGATGAACATGACCAGGAAGCTTTGCAAACGTGCCTGGACAGCTCCAGACAGCCCAGCCTGGATGCCTCCTAGCTTCCATGCACAAGAACCGCTACTGGCATCCCTGGTTGTACAAGATGGACATGAAAGATGTTGGTTTCATGCACTCTGTGTATTTTGATAGGACTTCCATGCTTCTATCTTCTCCGAGACGAAAGGAAGATGGATTTGAGCTCAAGCAGCGGAGTCGAGCAGGCTTTGCACCTGCCTGCAGCTAAAAGGCCACAGTTACCAATTCCTAACGCCAGAAATGTGTAACCCTCAGAGCTGAAAGCTAAGCTGCACGTGGTTAGGAAGGAAAGGAGCAATGCGAGGAGGACAATTACAAAAACAACAACAGACAAAACAAAAGGTAACAGCAGCAAAACAAGATGGGTCAGGAGTATCAATTAAAAAGACAGGGAAAGACACTGAACTTAGACACCAAAACAAAAGGCCACAATTTCATGGGATGAAAAAGACAACAGAGGCTTAGAAAAAAGATCAGGATTAGTCTACTACTTGTCAACGTAACATAAAATTACTTTAATGGATGTTAATTGAATTTATTAACACTGTATATCTATAAACCATTTGAATCCTTCCAGCAAGAAGTCTCATTACAGTGAAACCTACCAAACCTCTCCTGTGAATACTTCCTGCTACTTGATTTGCCTCGTAAATTAAATGTATATGTATAAACTCACGGTATCAAATACTGTCAGACTACCGATTAAATTCTCTTACACTACAGCAGACACACACATGAAGTTTGGGGCACGACCCTTGCTGTAAAAAAGTATGCTTTGCTTTTTCTAACAGGCTTATTCTAAAGGCTAGCAATTGCCGCACAGATTTTTCAAGACCTGCGAGCTGCCAAAAATAGCTGCTTACCTACTGTCTGTGTCCAGACCTACAAAATCCTTCTTCTCAAAGGGAACGCAGAGGAGCGGGATCTTGTCTCCGGACTTATCAGTGGCTCTGTCAAGCCGCTTAGACTCCAGCACAATGAAGAGGGATTCGATAAAGTCTTCTATTCTCTTCTCCACGGTTTCACATTCATCATAGCTGGGATAAAACGCCACGTCCGTGCGGGGCTGCTCTGCAATCTCTCCTTGAAGGCCAAAGACAAACAAGCGGGAATCATAAAGCGTGGAACTGTACATTTCCTTCTGAAGATGGAATTTTTCAAAAGTCTGAGGCCAGTCCTTTGCAGAAGAACAGTCTGTGATAGTTATCAAACCCACAACTTTCCGGTGCGTCTGAAAATCCCCCCATTCGTTGTTCTCGGGGGGATAATGGTGCCTGTATCGGATGTACAACACGCGCTGCGAGTCGCGCACGTTAACTTGACTCACTGCCGAAATCCGCTTGTAGATCCTAAAAAAGCTCTCCTCGGGTACGATGCCGATCGGCTGAACCACGACCAGGAGAGTCTGGTGATCCTCGGCACACTGCATGTAGTCAGGAACGCTCATTTTGCATCAACCGCAGGCTAGGAAAAGAAAAAAAAAAGTGCATAATTTCTTTTAACGTTCAGAAGCACGCGCGGCTGCCGAATGAGACCAGGACTTTGCTCCTAAGCACTTTGGCACCCTGTGCATTACTTTAAAGACATACTTGTAGGGTTTTTTCCACCCTGTTCTATTTCCCTGTCCCATTCCCGGTGCAGCTACACAGTGCAAGCTGCATGAGCCAACATCGTGCTCGGGGTAGCGGAGTCTCCACCACCAGGGGTGCTGATTAAATGTTTCCTGAACCACGACCACCTCCACACAGCTTTCTCCTGGCCACGGTCTCCAGCCTCACACCAAGAAGAATCACAGGGTGGAATTACCTGGGGTGGAACCTGGGCGGGGATGGCCCAGGTGGGGATGGCCCAGGTGGGGATGAGCCAACCTGGCACTGCCGTGACACAGCCCCAGGCTGTGGACAATCAGCCCTGAACTCCCGAATTTGCGTGAATGAAGCAAAACCATCATTTTCTCAAAGCCCACACAGGAAGGGGGCACCACAGCATCAGTTCTGCCTTCGCACGTAAACATTTAGCACTCCCCAAGCCACCTAAAGAGTTTCGGCGTCTCACAGGCAGGCACAACCCAAACCCTCCGCTGGGGGGGCTCCCAAACCCCTTTGTGCCTGGACTTTCTGCCCCCGAGCACCCCCCCACCCCAAAACCAAGCAGCAGGCTGACCCCCCCCACACACACCCCGAAAGAAAGGACTTCTGAGGCAAAACAGATGGCAGAAAGCAGTTTGCTTTTTTGTTTGTTTTTTTGGGGGGGAGGTTGAGAGCGTGATGGGGGGGAGCCGACAAGCTGCCGGCTCTGTGAGGGGGCACCGCGCTGAGGAGATTGGGGGGGGGGGGGGGGCACTCACAGCCGGGCCGGGAGCCGCCCCCGCCGCCTCCTGCCGCCGGCACGGAACTGACGGCAATGGCCGCCCCCAGCCGGGCAGGGCGGCGCAGGCGCTGAGGGCTCGGGCGGGAAGGTGGCGGCGCCTCAGCCCAGGCGCCTTACCCACGGTGCCTCAGCCCCGGCTCCCCGGAGGATGTGGTGGCGGAGGGAAGAAGGAGAAGGTCTTCCAAGGGGGTTTTGTTCAAATGATGCCCTCGTCGGCTGGCAGGGGGATCCTGGCTGCTAGTTGATTTCCCTGCTATGTGACTGAGAGCTACAGAGGCTATGATATTGTTGGGAAAATGAAACAGCGTTCATAGACTCATAGAATCGTTAAGGTTGTAAAAGACCTCCAAGATCATCTGGTACAACCAGCCCCTACCACCAGTGTCACCACTGAACCATGTCACTAAGCACCACATCTGTCCTTTCCTTGAACACCCCCAGGGACGGTGACTCCACCACCTCCGTGGGCAACCAGTCCCAATGCCTGACTGCTCTTGCTGAGAAGAAATGTCTCCTCATTTCCAACCTAAACCTCCCCTGGAACAACTTGAGGCCATTCCCTCTAGTCCTATCACTAGTTACCTGTGAGAAGAGGCCGACCCCCAGCTCCCCACACCTTCCTTTCAGGTAGTTGCAGAGAGCAATGAGGTCTCCCCTGAGCCTCCTCTTCTCCAAACAACCCCAGCCCCCTCAGCCTCTCCTCACAGGACTTGTGCTCCAGGCCCTTCACCAGCTTCGTAGCCCTTCTCTGAACATGCTCTAGGGCCTTTAGTGAGGGGCCCGAAGCTGAACACAGCACTCGAGGTGCGGCCTCATGAGATCAGAGCACAAGGGGACGATCACCTCCCTGCTCCTGCTGGCTGCACTATTCCTGATACCAGCCAGGATGCCGGTGACCCTCTTGGCCACCTGGTCACACAGCTGGCTCATGTTCAGGCGAGTGTCAACTAACACCCCCAGATCCTAGGTTTGAAACTAGTTCCTAGGTTTGGTGAAGAAAGCAAAGCATTGGCACACCTTGTTACAGCAGCTCTGTAGGACCAATTCCCAGAGAATCATCTGTTCAGGCAAGAGGTGACAGGAGTTCCCTGCCACTTGGCACCTCTGGCCCCAAATACCAGCCTTCCCTTCCCAAATTGTTCTCCAAACTGAAATCTCTCAGGTGGTGCCAAGCCTCTGAATTTACATCTCTTCCCATTTGAGATCCACTATGTGTGACTGCACCCTGAGGGATTTTCTGCAATCCGGTACCCTGATAATCAATTTAACTATGATACTAAATTATGAGACCTTTTATTACTGAGGTGGTCTGATAAAGTATTCGCTATTGATATGGGGAAATTCTTCAGGAGGGCAGCCTAAAGATGCCGGCTCACTTATCAACAATTAATGGAAGTGGTGCAGCCTTCCCAAAAAGAAGACTGAATAAAATGTGTTGTGTTACTTCTGTGTTTAGAAGCTCTTCAAATTCTCTAAAATGTACAATTTTAAAAGTAGTTCCTGCACAAACATTTTGAGGATAATAAAGAATAGCAGCTTCGAGCTGGCAATTAATAGCGAGCTCACTATTAAGGAGACCTTGTTTCTGGTGTATTGCTGGGGAAAGATTAAAGTGTCTGGGAAGGGTCACTCGATCACAAACCTACCTCCAACACATAATTATTAAATATAAAAGTAGATAAATGAATAGGTCTTAGCCCACTGTAGGAGAATAATTACTTTAATAACCTGGTAAGCACCATACTTCTCATTGACAGATCAGAAGCCTCAGCAAGAAAGACATGGAGCTGTCAGCTAGACACCTCTATTTAAAACGCACGACATTTATAGGATTTACAGATGCATGTGAAAACACAAGGGATATACTACAGACTTCTTTGCACATTGGTAACGTACGGCTATGGGGAGAGAAATAAACACTCAGTAACCACACTCCTCTTCTGGAAGTTTTATTTCATATATTTATACAAATATGTATATATCCTTACTCAACATCGTTGAGCATTGGGAATAATCACCTCTGACAACCTTTCCTGCCCCACGCTAGTTTTTTCTTTTCCTACAGTAACACAGAGAGCAGACGCATATTCATGGTTACCACCAACTCACCCAGCATGCTACTATTTCTCCCCATAGAAGGTAGACCTGCTGCCTCTCCAGTGCCCATGGAGCAGCGTGGTCCCAGTATTTTATCCATTTATAAAAAACATTCATTAAGCAAAATACATTTTGTTGTCTGAATATCAATAGAAAATTGTATGATCCGTTCTTGCAAGCACTCCTGTCACCTTTGCTACTCAGCCAAAGGAAGGGAAGTGAAAACTGCTCTCAGCTTCAGTTTGCAAGTCCTCTGGCATGGGAGGGTTTCCAGCCTGTCTCTGTTTTTCCAGTGTGGATGCTTGTTGGAATAGAAAGAGGCATGTCATGACTTAAAGGTAGTGACACTCCAGCAAGATAATATCAATAGCGTTAACAGTTATTTGAGCATTGTGAACAAGCAATTGCATTTAGATGTATTCCTTTAACTGGTGTGAATTGATTCGACATGAATTTAGAGATGATACAAATTAAACTACAATTTTCAAATAGAGCAGAGCAGTTTTATGGATTTCAGAAAGAATACAAAGTCTGGAAGCTGCACACCTCTTGTGGGAGGGAAGATAAGTATGTTCAAACTTGGCTAAATGTAGGCTTGAAGGGAGTACACGGGGACAGTTTTAAATACAGTAAATAACTGTTTTGTTTTCACGTAATTTTGCCAGGAATGCCACTAGGAGCATTTCTCACAGAGAAGTGACTGCTACATTTATTTCTACCATATTGATGGGAGTACTAATTGGGTGGCAAATGCTGACGTTGTATTTGGTTGTGGTATCAGTGACACAAAAGCTGATAGCTTAAAGATTTGGTCTGGTGAACACAGCCAATGCTCATCACATACGTATCTACTCTGTAGCACTGGAAACACTTTTGACATAGTTCATCTCGTAAGTTGTTAAAATTCTTCCTTATGAGACAGAAAAGTGATGACAATATCATATGGCTTGCATTAAATAACATTGTTCTTGGTAAATGTAAATCGGAGTATCTAATGTTTTATCATCTGCAGGAGATAATTTACATTGTGGCTCTGTAAGCACTATGATCTGGAGCTCTGACATTGCCTTTAAGCCATTCAGTCTCCTGAGATCCTCCAGGATAAGGGTGCCTAATGTCCTGCACAATTCCAAGTGGTGGAGAAACTCTGAAGAGAGGTTGCCTAAGTGTGAGTCCATCAGAAATGGAAATGGAAAATTAGTCATTGTATTGTCTAAGAGCTTGCCTTCCATTCATTTTTTATTTTGAAAATCTTCCTCACTTCAGCTATTCTGATGGAAGAACTCCTACACTGAAAACCTTACATTATGCTTCCAAAACTGCCATGTTTTTTTAAAGTGACCATTGTCATTTTCTGCTTACATTTGTGTATTAGCATTTAGTTTACCAACTGCTCAGGCTTATCTTACATTTTGAACGACACAACCTTCTTTTCCTTGCTGTGTAACATTTCATCAAATCCCTTCAGAATACTTCTTTTGCCTTGTACAAGACAGTACTGCTGCTTCATCAAGAACTTGTCTGTTTCCATTGTTTGTAAATGCTGCTTTTGCATTGTTTTGTATTTTGTATTTGTGCTTCAAGTTTAGAGAGCTGCTACAGAAGTTGTTTTCCTCTGTGACAGTACGCATCTTGTGCTAAACACCTCTTTTAATATAACCTCACATTTATTGCCTGTGCCAGCTACTTATCGACATCCTGCATTTATGCTTTGTCAGACTGACTTCAGCTCCTTTCCTTGATTGCTGATGCAGGCAGATGTTTCCTCAGTCCGGCACTTATCCACCGTTCTTTATACGATAATGGTGAATTTCAATAATCTTGTGTGTGTGCGTGATTACAGAGCATAAATAATTTAAAATTATTATCTTAGTCCATTATCTTCTTAAATACGCATGGATTTTTTATTATTATTATTATTTAGCTGTGCTCTGTTTTTATATAAAGAAAATTTACCCTTCAGGCTTTTGGTTGATTGGTTGGTGGGTTTGTTTTGTTTTGGCTCTGCCAAACAATTTACAGTCTTCATCATATTCTCTCTAGAACAAATGGAAGATCTTCAGTGCAGCTAGAATTGCCTCAAGCTCTTGCTCTTTCTCTAATAGTAGTCTAATTTCTCTTAGTAATCTACAGAACAGACACTTTCTCCAGATTACATTCCTTGGGCAATTCTGATTAAATTCTGATTATATCAGCTTTCTCATGATTTTTCTTCTACCATATTATACCACGCTATAAAGGTGTGATACAGAGAAGTACTTTTTGATGGTTCAACATTCTTTTCTTCCTTGAGGTAGCTCATTACATTTGAATGAGTTGTCCCCATCTGAGCCAAGTATTTATTGGAGGAGCAAGTCTTACTGTTACAGCTGATGTACTTCCACTCAATACAGGGCAGTAGAAGTAAAATCAGTCAATTAGGGAATCAAATCAGTACATTTCCTCAATTAGGCTCCACTTCAGATTTAGCCCATGAATAAATTTCTTCCAGGGTAGTTCAGCTTCAGAGCACTAACAGTTCATACCAGTAACCTAGAATTCATGCACACTGCCTCACATTAAAAGGGTGATGCACGCAGCAGCAGTTCCCCTGCAGGCTGTGGTGAGGCCCCTGGTGGAGCAGGCTGTCCCCCTGCAGCCCATGGGTCCCACACGGAGCAGATCTCCACGCTGCAGCCCGTGGAGGAGCCCCCAGTGGAGCAGGTGGATGTGGCCTGGAGGAGGCTGCGGCCCATGGAGAGCCCCCGCAGGAGCAGGCCCCGGGCCGGAGCTGCAGCCCGTGGAGAGGAGCCCACGCAGGAGCAGGGGGTCTGGGGGGAGCTGCCGCCCGTGGGGGACCCATGCTGGAGCAGTTTGCTCCTGGGGGATGGACCCCGTGGGACGGAGCCGTGTGGGAGCAGTTCCTGAAGAGCTGCTGCCCGTGGGCAGCCCACTAGTATTTGTAAAAGATTCACTGGCGTAGTAATGTCAGCTGTTTCCACAAGATGTCACAAGACGATAAGGATCAAATGAACTGAGCCTGCTAGATACCCATATAGCATCCCTGTACATTATGCTTCAGGTATAAGTTAGAGTCGCCTCACCAAAGTTGTAACCTCAAAGTAATTATGCAGTCTAAGGATTTTGACTGTCAGTAACCGTCAGACTAACTGTAGTAGTTGTCTCCAAATACAGTAGTGCTGGAACCAGTGCCAACAAGCTCATCGCCGCACCAGCCTTGAAACGGCATGCTGGCAGCTACTAAAAGTGCTACCTTCCATTAATAATCCATTGTCATCTGTATGAAAGCCCTGTCCTTATGTACTTGCCAAGTTCTCTATCAGCTCATAATATTGAGTTAAAAAATTCCCTATATTTTCCATTTTATATGATACTTTGCAGGCACATCCCTTTCTGCCTGAATTCCATGTGAACTATCACTGGATGCTATGGATTTGCTCCCACTCATGCCTCTCATGCTAAGTAGGGATCAAATTAGTGGTCTTAAAAGATTTCTCACCACAAGTGATCAGGAATACTGTTTATAAGGCACACTGGAAACCCTTAATTAAAGCCATTAATGAAATGTAAGCATTCTGCTACTCAGTAGGAGCACAGCAGCTCTTTTCCACTAGGACTCCAATGCCATCAGAAGCAAACCTTCAATGGGACACCCACATGAATGACATGTATGCAGGGAATGTGTTAATAACATTAATTAAGCCACTGCCCCGTAATAAGTTAGTGGTGTCTGGGTGCCCTCCACGCCCCAACATAGCCCTGACAGGTGTCAGGATTACCAGACAGCATTCCCTACAACCGTACACCAGCAGCTGAAGAGGTGTTTAGCGGCTTGTAATTACGGTTTAAGTTAATAATTGCGTAGCCACTGGCCTATAATTGAGTTATACACAGGATGAGCCTATCTGCCATTAAATACAACTTCCCCACGCTTCTATTGCGGCCCACACAGAGAAGCTGACAAGGTTAAGGGTTCTGAGGCCGCTCCTGCCCGTGCTGGGGCCAGTCCGGGCCCGGGACAAACCGCCCAAGGCGCTGAGGGAGCCGCGGGGCGTCCGCCATCCCCGGGCCTCCTCAGCAAGGAGCCGCCATCTCCTCAGCGCTGCGGGCAGCCCCGGGGAGCGCGGTGCACCACGGGACTTGTAGTCCTCCGGCCGCTCGGCGTGCCAGCGGGCAGAGCTGAGCGGCCTCAAGGGAGTTGTAGTCCTGCCGGCGCCTGCTGCCGGCACCTCGCGGCTCCTCGGTGGCCGTGGAAAACTACAACTCCCAGGGGGCCGCGCGGCGGCGGCCGCCCATTTCTTCGCCGGGTCGGCCGGGGCGGGCATAAGATGGCGGCGAGGTTGAGCGGCGGCGGTGGGGAGAACCGGCTGGTGTCGCTGCCCCTGTCCCGCATCCGCGTGATCATGAAGAGCTCGCCGGAGGTCTCCAGCATTAACCAGGACGCGCTCTTCCTCACCGCCAAGGCCACGGTACCGGCTGCTCCCTCTCCGTGCCTTCCCGGCCGGCCGGGCCCGCTCCTCCTCCTCCATGAGGCGAAGCGCCGCGCTTCTGCCCCGCTGAGCCAAAGGGCGGCTCGGTGTCCTCCCTGCAGCTCGGCTCCCGGGGCTCTGAGGGCTGCTGCAGCCTTGTATCGCTGTCTGCAGGTTCAAATTATCCCGGGGGAGCGGTAGCCTGCTGCCTTCTGGTCCTCAGTGCTGCTGGGTGGGCTGGGTAGGGCTCTGCAGGGCAGCACAAGGTGAGGTGTGTGTCAGGAACCCAGCCAGTGCTCCAAGAAGGCCACCGGCATCCTGGCTTGTATCAGGAATGGTGCAGCCAGCAGGAGCAGGGAGGTGATCGTCCCCCTGTGCTCTGATCTCGTGAGGCCGCACCTCGAGTGCTCTGTTCAGCTTTGGGGCCCTCACTACAAGGAGGACATCAAGGCCCTAGAGCGTGTCCAGAGCAGGGCTACAAGGCTGGTGAAGGGCTTGGATCACAAGTCCTGTGAGGAGCAGCTGAGGGCACTGGGGGTGTTTGGTCTGGAGAAGAGGAGGCTCAGGGCAGACCTCATTGCTCTCTGCAACTGCCTGAAAGGAAGGTGTGGGGAGCTGGGGGTCGGCCTCTTCTCACAGGTAACTAGCGACAGGACTAGAGGGAATGGCCTCAAGTTGTTCCAGGGGAGGTTCAGGTTGGAAATGAGGAGACATTTCTTCTCAGCAAGAGCAGTCAGGCATTGGGACGGGTTGCCCAGGGAGGTGGTGGAGTCACCGTCCCTGGGGGTGTTCAAGGAAAGGACGGATGTGATACTTAGGGACATGGTTTAGTGGTGACATTGGTGGTAGGGGGCTGGTTGTACCAGATGATCTTGGAGGGCTTTTCCAGCCCTAACAATACTATGATTCTATATCCTGACTTTCTGAAATCTATCAAGCCCTTCTGAAATGAGTGGGTCTTTGCACAAAGTGCCCCGTATGTGTGCAGTGAAATGTGGTGGTTTCGTCTTTGACTGGGGATTAAGGAAAGCTGCTGTTAGCTCTGTATCTGAATTCTTACTGTTTAACTTTTTAGGAGCTTTTTGTCCAATATTTGGCATCATACTCCTACAAACATGGCCGAGGCAAGGAGAAGAATGCTCTAACTTACAGTGACCTGTCTCATACTGCAGAAGAGTGTGAAACCTTTCAGTTCCTTGCAGGTATTTATGGAGTGACTGTAAATCCAGTACGTAATGGGGAAAATGAAGTCTTGCCCTCACAAAACAACTCAATGAGAGCACAACGCTCCTGCTTGGTCAATAATCTTCTATATAACACTGAAATGGAACCCATAAGCTACGTCTCTGAAAAGCCTTCTTTGGCAATAGAGATTTTTGTGGTGCTTCCAATTTACACACGGCTAATTAGTGCTCAACATGTTGCCATAAGCCTCCACCAGCTCTGTTTGAAAGCACTCAGCCTGTAAAACAAGAGCAGTGCACATCTTTGTCACAAATTACATGGCTCACAAATTGCACGTTGAAATCTGTGCGTCCTGTTTCTCAACGTGAGTCACCATCTGGTTCCTCTCCCTGTTTTAATGGGTGGATATAAGGCATGCACACGCCTGCACACACTTAACTTGTAATTTTGTTGTAGCAATTGGCTCAGAAAAATTAATCAGCGTAGGATATAAGTTGAGAACGAGACATTGTTAGGCTGGGCTTTCTCAGGGCCCTTGTTAATGCCCTGAATATCTCTCCTGAACAGAAAAAAACACTTTCTATGGGATGTAAATAAGAGTTGTCCTAGTGCATCCGTCAGAGGTGGCTGAGTAACTGAGCACTCCATTTTACATCAAACAAATAACATTGCTTGTGCCACACATGGGGAATTCCCTTTTATTGCAGCTGTACAGGTCAGACTGATTCATCTGGTTATTCTCTAAAATAACAATGTAAAACAAACAAGCCTCTTCTAGGTTGTTTCAGTAGTGGTATGGATGCAATGTTATGAATGAGACAACTTAAGTTTCAAACTGACTATAAAAGAAGCAATTCTGCCTTCCAGATATCTTGCCAAAGAAGATCCTAGCTAGCAAATACCTAAAAATGCTTGAAAAAGAGAAGCGAGATGGAGAGGTGGGGGAAGGTGATGAAGAGGATGAGGAGGAAGATGATGAAGACGAAGCTGTTGGTGAAGATGTTGGATCTTAAGGCTAGAGGAGAACTACTTCATAGTTGATCTGTTTTCTGTTGTATAAAGGATGTTATTTTTGTGACTGAGATTCCAGATGCTGGATATATTTATATACTGAGCCATTTGCTTTTGCTTTAAGAAGTTTAAAAATTGAACTCTGTCCTTGCTGGAGAATGGAATTCTTCCCTCGGCAAACACGGTGGGGAGAGAAGCGCTCATGTAAATTTGACAGCGGAACTCGCTGAGGCCATTCAAAATGTGACTTCTTCAGACAATCGTTACCAAATTTGAAATCCCTTCAGGGCAGCTTTCAGTCCAGAAGCTGTTTCACCTTCTCTCTAGAAGGCGGTTCTGACCCAGTCTGTGTTTCTCCTTAGAGTGGAATGGGAGGGGGGGGAGGTGTTTTACACAGCATCTTTAAATGTCTGCTGCCCTGGTCTTCTCCTTGGGAGCCAGTAACTGATCAAACCCTCCCCCAGCTGCCTGGGATAGCACCAGGGCAGTAGCAGTGGACCAAGCCCATCTGAAAAGTGTTCTGTAAAACGGGCTGTAATGCAGCCTCCATGGGCATCCCCACGCAGAAACGGGGAGAGGATGAGAGCCATTCCAACAGCTGATGTGGCTGTGGTGGTAACAAAGTAGGTGTTAGATAACAATGTAAATATGTACATCCAGAACCTTTCCCTGTAGCCAGCTCTCCACATCTGCAGTGTGTCTGTGGTGTTTGACAAAGCGCGCGTTGTTTGAGGTCTGTTAAACGTGGATTGTTGAGAATGAACATCCCACTCGCCATTTAAGTGAGAGCAGGATTATTATTTTTTTTTACACTATAAAAATAACTTTCCTGTGTACAACTTTATATGCAACTTTTTAAAATAAATGTTTTTTATGAAAAGTGAATGTTGAGGCAGAGACTTTCTATGGTTCCTTCCAGCTTCTGTTGTGTGTATGACTTAACTTAAAGCCTAGCGTGCTCACCCTCCTTCCTTCCAGGAAGGAAGAGGGCACAAAGGGCAAAGGCATGTTTCGAATATTCTCTCTAGGTAACGTGAATTAGATTTAGCCTGCTGTGGGAGCTGTGTTAAGCCGTGTATCCTCAGAGACTGCTGGTTAACACTTGCACAATCAGAATCTTGTTAAAGTCCTGCTCAGAGGGAGAGACGCTTCTGGTGTGGTTCTGCTCTGTGCTGGGGGCAGCCTCACCTTAAGGACTGAGGGCAGTTTTGGGCACCAAAATATAAGGATGTAAAACTATTAGTGTCCAAAGGAGGGCTGCAAAGATGAAGGGTCTGGAGGGGAAGACATATGAGGCCCAGCTGAGGGCCCTGGGTTTGTTCAGCCCAGAGCAGAGCAGGCCGAGGGGAGGCCTCATGGCGGCCTGCAGCTCCCTCACGAGGGGAGCGGAGGGGCAGGCGCTGAGCTCTGCTCTCTGGGGACAGCGACAGGACCCGAGGGAATGGCATGGAGCTGGGACAGGGGAGGGTCAGGCTGGGGGTTAGGGAAAGGTTCTGCACCCAGAGGTGGTTGGGCACTGGGACAGGCTGCCCAGGGACGTGGTCACGGCACTGAGCCTGCTGGAGTTCAAGAAGCATTTAGACAACACTCAGACATAGGGTCTGATTTTTGGGTGGTCCTTTATGGAGCCAGGAGTTGGACTCGATGGTCCTTGTGGGTTCCTTTCAACTCAGTATATTCTATGCTTATATTAAATACTAATGGCTTGTCTAAAGTTGAAGGCAGAACTACACTAAACGGCTACTGAAAGACAAGGCAGAAGGCTGCAGTTACTCCATCCTCTGCCACAGTCCACATTTTAGTCTAACAGCCCCAAAACAGGTTAGACAGCTAAGATCAGAGACTGGCAGAAGAGGTAAGCTGCTGAGCCACAAACGAAATGTTCTTACTCTAAAAGATCAAAGACTTGCACTATAAAAATGTTTTCCTTAAATTGCCATAAACATCACATTGTATCAGGAATACAATGAATAGTGAGTGCGATGCGATGCTTCAGCCCTAGAGAAATTCCCAAGCGTCTATACAGAACTAGAACGTTGTGAGTTTTTTTTTGTTTTTGTTTTTTTTTTAATTATTAAAAGTGCACAGAGATCTGTGGGAACAGGGCTGGGCGCTGTGTGTTTGGGGTAGGAGGGATTGCCTGCAGTAAGATGTGTAAATTCTGTGGGGCGCTTTGCGCAACACTCGGTGTGTCTGGCACTTGCCTGCTTTGGGGGTTAAACAACAAATAAAGCCTCTTGTAGCCTAGAACAAAACTGAATAGTCATTTTATAGCATAAACTGAGTAGAGGGCAATGAGATAACTCACTAGGGAACCCCAAAACCACACCAGTTGTCTTAGAGAGTCACAAGGCACCAGCCTGTCACCTCAGGGTAACTCCCTGCTGCCACAGCTAAGGCCCAACAGCACCAGGCCCACATTTACCTCAGGTAGGCCACGATCAAGGCATGGACAGCTCCAGAACAGCCACGGCAAGGAGGGCCATGTGCTGGCCGATGTATTTTGAGGTAAAGATGTCAGGTGTGATCATTTTTAGGACATACACACGCTTATGGAACTTACCATTGGGCTTGGTTTTAGAATTGCGTTTTCTGTCAGCAGTTCTGCCTTCGGAGCTGATCCAGCTGTCCGTAAAGCCGAAAAGGGGTTTTTGAGCCAGGCTATGTTATAAAGGACGATATCCTTGACTTGATTAAAGGTGCCAAAACGACCCCAGCCCCACATACGTACCTCTCTCCAGACGTCATCGACAGGAGCTGAGTGTTGATTCTGGCATTTGGGCCTAGCCGCTGCCCGGCTCATCGGCTGCGAGGTGGCACAGAAACACTGCTTTTAGACGCCGTAAATAAACAAATCCCCACCACCTTCATCAGTCACTGCTCTACGGGCTAGTAGAGCAAATAGGACCCTCAGGGCCCTATCCCTTCATATCCCCTATGGAAAGGTCACTACAAAATGGCTGCAGCTCAACAAAATTACCGCCACCCCGAACAGGGTTTTGCAGGGGAAAGCTGGCCCGTGTTTGAGACACGTTGCCTTTCCTTTCCTTTGAACTTTGGTTTGAAAGGTGGCAGCTGGTGTGTTTTTGTGCCCTGTGGAGAAGCAAGGCAGAAAGCTGACAGCACTTCTAGGCTCTGTCTTGGCCTGGTTAAAGTCTTCGGAGATTTTTGACAGCAGAACACAGTGGACAACCTCAGCAAGACAAAGCTGTTGTTAGATACGTATTGGTTTTCCTTCCTACAGTATTACCTTGCGGGATCCTCCCCACCAAGCCAAGGCTGCTCCAAGAAAAGGAAGCTTCCGTCTCCCCAAGCTTACAAAAATGACAAAGGGGCTGCGGTTACCACACATAAATCCCCGTATTTCATCCCTCTTAGAAGTTTCCTGTGGGACGATGAACATAGGCAATTAGCGAGGC
Source organism: Heteronetta atricapilla (assembly GCA_011075105.1). Taxonomy (NCBI): domain Eukaryota; kingdom Metazoa; phylum Chordata; class Aves; order Anseriformes; family Anatidae; genus Heteronetta; species Heteronetta atricapilla. The sequence continues at coordinate 154,766,659 of CM021732.1, forward strand.
CACAAGAACTTGTTTGAATTAATCCACAAGGGTGTTCTGAGTCCTCAGTGAAGATCTCAGAGCTGCCAAAATTTGCCAGAACCAACTCCAAGCTTCGCAGCTGCCAAAGCTTGATGCCATCAAAACTGGTAACTAGCATTCGTTTTCCCTAAACCTTGCTTGTCACAGAGCACGTGTCCAATTCACCATCACATTTCAAAAACGAGGGATATGACTTACAAGGGACGTGACTTCTGCCTGAAAGGGGAGGGACAGCTGTGACTTTATCTCATGCTATTGAGTAAAACCGGTCTGTGGCTGCAGGGCTGGAGCTCATCACAGCTCTCTGCTATCACCTTGACTTGAGGCTTTATAGGAAGCATGAAGAGTTCTCTTCTTTTGCATAAAAACTGCATGCGTAAACTGAGAAAGGAACAAAAGGCAGGATTTCAGGCCAGCGGTTTCCAAAACGCCAACCTGCCGTAAATAATTTAAGAGTGCCTTGTAAGCTACTTTCTTTGAAAGCAGCACAAAATGGCTCTGGAAACGCACCCAATGGGCACAGGGCAGAGCATGGACCAGAACTTCATGGCACTCAGGTGACAGAGGGATTCTTCCCTCTCACACAAGAGCCCCCAAAACCATCACATTTAGATCAGAATTATGACTTGGCAAAGCACAATGCAGTATACTGTAAGGATGTCTGCTCTGCTATGATCCTGAATCAGCCACCACAACTTTACCTGAGGTACAAACTGAAGCGATCAGTAGTTTTAGATTTCATTGAGCACAAGTAACTGGAAAAAAAAAAGTCATACTAAAGAAAGACAGCAAACAAGCTTGTAAAGATGAGGAATTTTATTTTATTGACATACTATGAGGCAAAACAAAATTGACACCATACAAAATAACTTTATAAAATATCATTCACATCATTATTTTGTCAGGAATTACAGCATTCTGAGCTTGTTACGAGTCTTATGTTTTGAGGTGAGAAACACTATGCTAAATCTTTAGTATTAGTTGTATATATACAGTAAGAAACCAAAACAGAAACTGTTAGGTTTTTCATGAGTTTATTGCAAAAGTAGTGCAAACTATTTTACCTTGCAAGCTGTAAAACAAACTTGGAAAAGGACCCACCTAAGCTTAAAAACACGACAATAAATGCTCGACTTCACAGCCTTTGAAGCTTCCTTCAACGGATCTCAACAGAAATTCCCCATCTTTGCACATTTCTCGGTTTCCACCGGCTCGGAAAGGCAGAAGCGGAAGACGCACCCGCACCAGCAAGAGGCTGAGCTGGGGGAGCAAGTCGGATCCTGCTCCGTGCCGAGCCTGATGCTCACCAAGCCTTAATTTGGGCAGATCAGCGCACAGCACGGCCGAGCCACCCCCCAAAAACATCGACCAACAGGGGAAGTTTGGTCCCTTTGGTTTTCCTCTGTCAACAAGCTGCCCCTCTCCCCATCCATACTTGAGAAAAGAGTCAAGAAAGCGGTACGAGCACGCCGACGGTTAGGAACACGTATTGTCTGTTTTCAGAGTATAGTATCCTTTTCCTCAAGTCTACGTAAAGCGAATTTCCTCGTGGTCCCCCCTCCCCGTTGCGTACACGATGCAGGGCAAACCCCACCCCGAACTCCTGCATGAAACCAAGGACAGATACTACATCCTACGAGCTCAACAGAAAACACCGGTCTAAAATGCTACTGGGGTCCCCCGAAGCAAAACAGGTAGCTAGTAATCTACTAAAAAATAAAAAATAAAAGCAAACAAATGCTACATGAAAAATGTGAAAGGAACAAAATGCAGCATATTCAGGCTCTTTTTTTTTTTCTTGAGGTACCTATATAAATATTACCTTCTGCCCAAAGTACTATCTGTTTTGTTAAAAAACTAAAGTCCTTATCTCGAGCCAAATTGCAGGGCATACATTATTATTGAGAAAGTGCAACCATGCTGATAATTTATATGCAGCATATTAAAGGATGAGTAGAGGCTTTAGAAAATATAGCTTAAGTATAGACCTGATGGAGCAGTTTTATAAAAACATTTAACAGAGGCATCTTCCTTTTGTTCGAGTCTCTCTGCAGCTGAAAGCCGTAGGGAACAGCTTTGAGGTCCTGCCACCCCGGACTCTCAGCACTTTTACAGTTCCATACATAGATTTTTATTTTATTATTTTATTTTATTTTAATATTTAAACTAAATTACGATTCTACAGAAAAGATTTCCCCCTCTGTATTAAGTATTGGTAGAAAGTCGATTATTATTATTATTTTTTTTAAACTTCAAAAAATGATAGGATATCACAACTGAAATTTTCCAAAAAGGATTATCTTTAAGTAAAAAAAGGCTTACATAGTAGAAAAACTTATATATAGCTGTAAACTGTTAAATACAAAACTGTGTGGAAAAGTCCATTATGTTTTATTCCCTTACCCTTACACATGTATCCCTCTGGTTTTTATATATACACACACACACACAGCTGTGTTCTGGACGTGTATGTATGGTATATATGCATATAAAGAGATCCACGTTGATGTATATACCTAGGGTTGGGATTACATATTTCAGAAAGTTCTTTATTGGGTATTTCTCTTTGCCGAGTTCTGCTCTGATACTGTACACTTTACGATTTGATACACTGAAAAGAAAAAATATGTTAAGATTTGCTAAAAATATGCTGCTTTTCTCTTCTGCTTTAAACTCTGCGGTTAAAAATTCGTTTGCTGTTTCTAATCAAGAGCAATGACTTTTGATTGTTATGCACTGGGGAAAAAAACACAAAGGCACAAAGAATAAAACTGAACTACAACATTGTTGTTTCCGAAGAAGAAACCCCAAGGTTTTGGTTTGCAGAGGACCGCCTCCGCCGAGGTCAGTCGTCACACGCAGTTTGGTCGCTTTTTGCCAATCCCGTCGACAATTTGAGTTCATAGCACCCAACTGTTGAAATGAGGTAGATCCAAATCGAACAAGAAAGCTGGGTCCCCGCCACGTGATCTGCCCCTGTTTCTAATGTTTTAAGGATTAGATGTCAGTCGGAGAAGCGAAAACGATGGCACTATCCGAAGTAAGCACACAAACTCAACAACGGTTGTGGTTTGTTGGTGGTGGTTGTTTTTCAATGCAAAATTTCAGCGCTGAGGCGCGATCCTCCTTCAGGCAGAGATCTCCTAGCGGGAGAGGGAGGAGAACATGCCCGATGCAAGGAGCTGAGATTTGAGACAAGCCCGTTTTGGGGCAGACCGCCCGAGAAACGCGAGAGAGCCCGGCTTCTGCAGAGCAAGGATGACGCCAACGCCCAAGGAGGTCGGTCACAGTATAGAGATCTACAAGTTTTTCCCTTTCGTTCTCCAGTGAGCTTTGTCCTAGTTTAGCTTCACAGGAAGATCCTACTCTCATTAAACAGGATTTTTGCATACTCTGAATAAATCTGATGAATTTCTCTCTTTTCTTAAGGCTTAATTTAAAGCGGCGTCGCCACACAGCGTCATGCAAACATCAAGCTACGTCATCGGGACAGCGAACGCATCGACCCTACACACACCTACACGGAACCCCGCCGGCCCTGGGGGACACAAAGCAACACTTCATCCACGCCGCCAACCCCACGATGCCACTGATGGTTAAATCAGTCCCGGGGGCTTTGTGTTACGAGTGCTAGCCTTACCCACACAGCACCACATCGGTTACACGTCGCAAGCACGAGACGTTTTAGTAGGGATGCAACACACAAACTGGCCAACACGCGCTTAGTACCACTTGAAATGAGGCCCTCAACATCTGAGCTTTTTCTTTTTTTTCCTTCTTCTTTCAAAAATAGTTAACTTTACAGGGTCATAAAAACATTTGGGTTCGAGGGAGCACGCACAACGGGAAACTTCCGAGTTCCTTTTTTGGTTGGTTTTTAGTTATTTTTATAAAAAATAAACAAACTAAAATCTTTGAAGGATGGATTTCAATAGGTGTCAGTTAAATCTGCAATGTACCTAACTTAAGGGGAAAAAAAAGGGGGGGAGAGATTTAATCAATACATTCTCTTCTCCACCTCACCCTTCCATAACCACTTTGCCGCACAGACACCTGGGGTGAGATCTCTATTTACACACCGCCCCGAAAGCTTGAGGTTTTGTGATTGTACAAACTAACAAAGGGCTCCGGAAGCCGGGGCTATTGTGCTTATTGCTCCAAAGCTCTGCCCTCCCATCTCCATGTCCAAGCGCTCGCACCCCGCTTTCACCAACGCATCCACTCACATGGACGTCCGCACACACACCGCTGCCAACAAGTGACACGACGAACGGCAGCACTTGAGGATAACGCACAACTTCTCCAGATGTACTTTACCACTGCATCTAACTGATGATTTTTCACAGATAATTTCAAACCTTACTCCTTTTTTTGTTGTTTTTGCGTCTCCCTATAAAAAAAATGCACAGCTTTCCCAGATGCTCGCTAGTAACCACCCCTGAAGTATATCCTTCACCTGCAAATCCATCTGTTCTCTTACCCTTCAGCCCCGTATAATCAAAAACCACTGTTTTTGCCGCCCCAAACTCGATAATAAAGGATGGGGAAAATGCAACGATCTTCATTTAAGCTCAAGACATCCCGGGGATTAAACACTGAGAGGCAGTTTCAGATCAGTTCAAGATTCAAGTCGGCCAGGCAATTAGAAACACGGTATTTACTTCAAGATAAGACGACACAATCGTCACTTGCAGATGAGGTGAGGAGCTGAAGGGGTCAGTCTCGGGAAAAAAAGTGAGGAACAAATAAATGAGGGTCAATCCCACCTTTCTGTAGCACAAACAGCGGGTTCTGGCCATCTCCCAGCCGATGCAGGATTAATGTTAACGACATCTGGAAACAAATTGCTCTGCACGTGACACGTGACGGGCTCAGCCCAACCCTGCTGGCAGACCCCATCAGGTGTCCCCCACAGAGCCGAGATTTTGGGGTTGCCCACCCAGCGTGGAGCAAGCTCTGAGCCAAGCAAGACCAGGCAGTTTTACATACGCTGCTGAGAGGGGAGCTTCCTCTCTCGGTGCAGAGACAGGAAAAGCTGATAGGAAAAGAATGGAGTCCCCATTACGTGGCGTGGGGTTTTTGATTTTCCTGCTAGGAAATGTAAGCTGACAAAGTAAATACAAAGAGGACCAGCCAGGGGAGTAGGAACTCCCAAGGTTGCTCGCTGACCTTTTCACTATTCGTGCTTGCCAAGCGCACGCAGCCATAAAATGGTCGGAAATGTTTAAATTACTGCTTCGGGGACAATTAATAGGCTCGTTCCTAGCTTAGTCGTATCTGTAACTGCTGCTGCTGGGTAGAGCAGCTCTTCCAGCAGGTGTTTCAGGTCTTAAAAGGGGAAAAAAAAGAGAGCAAAACTAAAGCAACCTGGTACAAAACATCCAAATGCTGCAGATCTTTTACACTTCTGGCGCTGCCACATGCCAAACTCCAGGAGCAGCTCCCACCAGCCTCTCACACCTGCAAGCTCCACAAACATCCTCGCTCCGACCAAATCCGAGGTGCTCTGCGATGCCGAGAGCAGCTTTTGGGAACTGCCCACCAGCCTTCCCTTTTGGGGCGGGGGCTGGAAGTTGCCAGCAGGATCTGGGAGGATGTGAACCTCGCAGGGAAGCCAGAAGGACAACTAAACGTTGCTTACTGTCGCCTCAGCAAGTGCTCATTTGGCAGTTTTCTGATAAAAATGGTTCACACCTTGCCTCCCTGGTTACTCTCATCATTTTAAGGGGATGTGCTCGCAGTTAGGAAGCTTCTTTGAGGCCACAGCAACTTCAATAGTGTCTATGGATCCATCATTCCAGGATGTAGTGACAGATTTTCCAAAAGCAGCTATTTACCCTAGAGCAAAATCCTGTTCTTCATGCTTTGGGGGGGGAGGTTGTGAAGTTAGAATGAAGAACTGGACAAAATCGTCAGGATTTTACCCTGTTCAATCACGACTGAGCTTGTTTGTTCCGTCACTCACCATCGCACAGCAAGAATTCTTCCAAGAAGTCAGAACCCAGTCACCCCTGCCATCGGTAGGCTTCCTTAGTGTCTACAGCCAAAGATGAAGGAGATGAAGTTGCAGGTAACACAATCCTGGCTGATTTGCCTCTGAGATGCCAGCTCCTAGCACGAAGCCCGGTTACTTTCAAACAAAAAGCTACAGCGGTGCCACAGAAACCACCCCGGCACGGCACGGTTAAGCAGGTAGTATTTCTGTCAGCAGAGTGGTAAATTACAAGGCAGGGCAGCTTGCTCGGATTGATTGTAAACAAAGCAAGTATTAACGTGGTTTTCTACGGTTTCATTTCAGGCCATTTAAAGCACCTTTAGTCGGCGGGCGCTCAGTTCAAGCCTGTGCTATGGCCAAGGCTTCGCACTAAACTGACACGTGAAATATTCACAACAAAAAACCCTCCAGATTTTTTTTGGTTCCATTTTAAAGCTTATCAGTCGTGGGGCTGAGCAGGAATATACTCAACGTTACGGTCTCAACATCAACTTATCGAAAAAATAGGTTAAAAAATATTCCCAATACGTTTGTTGGTTTTTTTTGCTTCAGATTTAAAATATATTTCGAGCACCTTGATGTCGTTTGCAATGAGTCACCGCTATCAGATGACCCTGCAGAACAACTGAACTGCCAGACGTGATGTGCCGAGCTCTTTCTGAAACCTCAGCGGCCACCTCTGCGCGAGCACAAGCCACGCTGGCACCTTCGGAAGACAGAAGGAGCGAAAAGGAGATGGCCGGGATCACGGTATGGCACCGCTGGTTCTCCAGCACGGAAGAAACTAGCAAAAATACAGTTCACCAGGAGCGTTTTGGCTTAGTAGTAGGCTCACTTTAGAAACTCAGCTTTCTGCAGAGGAATAGAGGAGGTAGCCTTGACCTGCTTGCTAACTAGTGAGTCCTACACAACCACCTTCCGTAGCAATTTGGCCAAGCCGTTACGTTCATCTCAACGCTTCAGGCAAAGAAACGACACGGGACACGCGACTGAAACGCACAAAAGGAGATGAAACCGGTTACATGCCACGCACACCCACGCTAAGCCCCTGCTCCCTGGGATTCAACATCTCAGAGGGATGCACCCTCCAGTCACTGACCCGCCAGGGACAGAACTTGGGTTTTGCGCCTTAATGACACGTGACGGGCTGGAGTTCGGGTCTCTCCCGTCCCAATGGGTACAGAAGGCCGTTGCTGATGGCTTCTCACACGCCTTTTCTTAGTTCAGGGAACTAAAACATCGACTGCACCCAACAGCCCCGCAGGGACAGAGAACGAGACACCATAAATTCCATCCCAAATCCCTGTTGCCCTACTAATCCTGCCCCGCAGACCGGTTCTTCTCAACACGGCACGGGAATGAAATGCCGCAGGAAGCCAGGAAGACGTGGGACAACTGGAGCTGAGAGCACAGACACCGCGTTAATTAATCAGCTAATTGCTATCCAAGACTGGCATTTAAACATTGCAGGGACAACAAGCACGGCGGTGGCTGAAAAACCTGACTTAGCATCTTCGTGGTGCGGGAGGAACGCGCATAGAGGAGAGAGGGAAGAACTACTTTATCAACACAAACGCACCCTAAGAAAGCGACTGTGCCCTCGGATTCGCACCCCGACGCAAGGGAAGCACAGCAACATTCAGAACCAAAGCTCGCATCTCAGCGCTGTAAAGCACGGCAGTATTCCTACAACGTCAGAGCAAGGAACGGCACCCGCAGCATTTCGGGAGTTGCCATCCGTGGCGCTATTTACAGTATCTTTAAAGAGCTACAGCAGATGGGGGGGGGGGGAAGTCTTACAGTAAAAAGGGAGTTGTTTAAAAACAATCAGTGCAATTACCTTCTGCTTGAAGTTTTCCTTAAGACTGCACGTATGCAACAAGAAGCATGTTGCCAAAGCTATGTAAAAGTTGCTTTTTTTTTAAAAAAAGTACTGTATTAGGAAGAGAGAAAGCCACACTGTTGGGAAAAACAACACCAAACGCACACAGAAGCTGTAGGAGAAGGGTATTAAAAATTAGGAAAAAAAGTAATTTATTACATTGGTATTGAGTGTGAAGAACGGAGCAAGAACTTTTTTACATTCTTTTTTTTTTGTGTGTAAAAGGTATTTAGAAGAAAAAACAAGCCCTAACAGGCTACCTGTGCCACCAGAAATGCTTACTGGGTGACATCAAGAGGCAAGAACGTCCCCACCTACATCTCCACGCATCCCGGTCCAGCTCCTCTGGTAGGTGTCCTTTTGTGCAGGACCAAGCTGCAGGGCCAACCTGTTCTCACTTCCAAACGACAACGTTCTTCCTCAAAAAGCAAGTCTGCACACAGAAAAGGAGCCCACACCTGACCTTCAGAAGTTACTTGAAACCCTTGCAGAAACGTTACCCCTTGTCTTAGCTGTACAAGCGGTCTGTTAACGTCTGGATGAGATGTTAAAAATGGACAGAGGCTGCGGGAGTTGTTGGTAGTCAGACTTCAAGCTAGACCTTAGCAACGTTTGTGCTTTAACGATCAGGGAATGAAATGCCTGGATGAAGATCAAGACCTTCCCTAACAGCTTAGGTCAACGACTAATCCAAAACCTTTCCACCTGACAGATCTAAACCCGAGGAAATTAATACGCCAAAGCCGCTGCAAGACGGAAGATCGTCGATTGTTAAGTCAGCAACCCGAACGCTGAGGCAGCCTAACGTGAACCAAGCCAGGAGAAGGAGGCGTAATCAAAGCAAGCGATCAGTGCACGCGGTCAAACCAGCGGTTATGGGTGCATAGGGCTACCTGGAAGGCCAAACTCACGTAAGGCTGAGATCAATCCCCCTACTTCCAACATTTCACAGTGGGGCATCTCCTCCTGAGGACTGACTGAGCGGACGTTAGCCGACTGAGCCAAGGGAGCAGAAATTTCTAAAACCCCGCAATACTGTATTGGAGCTAGTACATTAAAAAAAAAAGACAACTTAAGTATTTTAATCTTTGTTAGTACGTTGTGATTGTCACAGAACCACACGCTTTGGAAGGGCTCTCTGGAGACGCCCAGGCCCCCGTCCAAAGCAGGTCTAGCAGATCGGAGCCTTTCCAAGGACAGAGATTCCCATCCTGCCTCAGTATTTGAGATTTCTGTTCCTATAGTGTTACCATCTCAGTACAAAGCCAGGAAAGCAATCCGTAGCGGGCAACTCCTTAGTAATACCTGTTCACCTCTTGAGCGCACTCTTTTGAAGATGAGCTGCACCAAAACAAAGCAATACTGCAGTACTGGCACCGGTCAGTCCGTCCCTAACAGCACCGACGCCTGGAAGGGGAAGGAGATATTTTTGTCACCGGGGTGCAATCAGGATCAGCTTTCAGCCCGCTGAGCACCAGGCCAGCCTGCACCAACAGCTGAATTCAAGCAAAAGGTCACTGCCAGGGACGTAACGGAGAGCGAGGGGAATGCACTGGAAGGGGTCCTGCCCAGTGCTCTTTTGCAACTGCAGTCACACAACTCCTCCGCACGGCCTCAAAGAACGACTGCCAGAGGGTAAAACACTTTTGGTTATTGCTGGCCAGAGCTGCACAGTGACTTAGTGGTTCTAACGGCCTACCTCAGCCACGACTTCGACAGCAGGAGTACGTGAGAGATGGGGACGTCTCGAGCGCTGCATTTACCTGAGATATTGCTGCTCTTACAGAACACAAAACAGGTGGGAGGGATAAAAAAAAAAGTCAGAGTTGGGTTTTAGGTGTCTGTCTGCACCCTCCCCTTTTTGTGGGGGAAAGGAGACGTTCTGAGTATTAAAAACACTGCCAGAAAGAGCTTCTGGGCTTATAGCTCGCTGCTCTTCAAAGTATATACTTCATCCAGAGTTTTTAGAAAAACGCTTTAAATTATTCATGAATTCACCACTGGGGCAGGGGCAGCAGGGGAAAGGAAGGAGAAACCAAGCTGTCGACTTCGTGGCATTGGAGGCTTAAAAAATCTGTGGAAGGTAGAAATGTGCCTAGCCTGAAATGCATGCAACCATCCCAAGTTCTTCACACTCAAGGAAGGAAAGCTACACAAAATTCCTCTTCATTCCAGGAGGATGCAGAGATGACAGCTACGCTGAGGTTAAGGGTCTGCCTGAATTCCCTTCTGCAACTGCTACGCCAGCCCAAAGAACACATCCTAAAATAGGGTGCAGGGAAGTCCCACAGTCTGCTTCAGAAATAAGATTTGGGGGTCAAGACAGATTCTGCCCTCTTAGCCTGACCTGACCACCATGAAGTCCTTGGATAAAGTCCTTTATTCCAGATCTGCATGGACAGGGAAGGGGAGGATGAAATTCACATCCAAGAGGTCTCTGCATAAAGAACAGCAAACAAAATAACTGGCGTTTTATTTAAAATGTTTCATCTCTCCTACTCGCTAACAATAATCTGTACAAAAATAATTCTTATATAAAACTCTGCCGAATTAAAATCTTCGCTGAAATCTGAAACTTCTCAAGCAAACACGCAGAGAAGCGCAACGCGTCCGTTACGGCAAAGCTGCTGCAGCTTAGCAGTGCTCGCGAGGGAGGTGTGTGCAACCCGGCTGGAAAACAGGAAGACGGATGATGCGACCTGGAACTTCCTTTCTGTTACACCAGCATCATCGAAAAACCTACATTTACAAAACTGACCAAAGACAACACCTGACCCAGCAGCCTCCTCAACGAATCGGGACACCACAAACACCATTCATCTGTTCATAAGGTTTACGTTACTTCACCTGAACCACGCCAGCAATCAACACGCTGCTAGGAGGCGTACGGAGTTTTGCACCTACAGCTCTTTTTGCAGCACAGGTTGGGCATTTTCTAGCTTATCCGACAGCACCCGGGTACAGCCCCTCTGCTTTATGGCACTGACCTCCGCGTGGGATAAAGCTACGCGCCCGCCTCAGTGGCTAGAGGTAAACGGACTCAGAGCAGTGACTGAGCTTCTGCTAAGAGAAAAGGGAAAAAAAGACAACGCAAAATGGAAGAGAACGACATTCTCAAAGCCTGCCTCTTAACGTGTATTTAAGTTATCCTATGAAAACGAACTAAATCAAGTCAACATAAACATTTCCTGGGCTTTTACCATTTCCTCCTAAACCTGCCTGTGGCTTCGTAATTAGTGCAATGGTTTACAAATGTATTATGGTTTTCTTATGAACCCAGTGTGCAAACTAACAGAAGCGTTTGTCTAACAACTATCAGTTTTAATTAATGCTTCTCCTAAGAGAATGGCAAAACTCTCACATTTACCATTGACCTTATGCATAATGAAGAGAGTTTCGCCTCCCTTCACAAGTAAACTTCAGTTTCCTAAGATTTATCTTTACTGCATAGATTCTCTGACTTCTGTCTAAATTACAGTGAACCACTCTCCTCTACCAGAGCGCCCGCTTCACCAGTCATCAACACATAAATAAAATACAAGTGTTTTGTGCTTGAGCAAATGTAGAACGTTGGTCTCGTGTGCGTCTCTGAACGGCGCAGGTAAAACCTGCTCTGCTGTGTGCACGCTTGAAAAGCCCTTCTACAAATAAATGGCAAGCTCCACAATACACACTCTACATCTCTCTGAGCTCTCCCTAAGTCAGTTGCATATTTTTTTTTTTGCATTTGAAGAGTAGCGTCCTCACGAGAAGGTTTTCATTTCTAAATCCAAAGCATCCTTGATATGTTAACAGAAGCATAATGAGCACTCCTTAGTAAATAAAAATAAATAATAGCATCTAGTCTATCACATTAATACTGTGAAACATATATAAAATTTACATTAATTCCAACATAACAGTGAAAGAGGATTGTACTGTATTTTATCACCACAGACCCGTATTCTTTAGAGACTTTGGAAAGTAAGTGTCACAGTCCTGTACGACAAATTCTAAAGTTAGCTGTCAGTGTGATTAAAAAAATCCTTTACAATGTTTGTTTCTTAAAAATGGCACGTCTTCCTTTGCCAATCTAACTGGACCTATTAAAAGTTTTGGTACGAGTTCGTTCCTTTTTTTTTTTTTTTAAATTCTTCTTTAGTCTATGAAAAAGATTTTTAAATGCAGCACAATAAAAAACATTCAAGAACAAGCTTCAGAAAATACATTTGCCCTTAGACACAGAGAGAACAATCTTTGTAAGACAGTTGAAAACCAGAATTCTGACACTCTTTTGAAAATAAAAAAATTTGTAAATGCATCTAGAATAATCGAGGCTTCAGAAAGAGCCAAAAAACGCTTGGCTTTTCCTTTGTATTAAAAGCTAATTCACAGCATTTTTGCCCACCAACTTTAGGATGAATTAGATCCCTCCAAATCATTAAAAGCAGTTAACTGAATAGCAAACTGAATGAAGAGGTTTGTGTTTTGTTTTGTTTTTCCCTAAGCCCTGAGATCACAGCTCTTGATTCAATTCTAAAAGATGGGTCTGTTTCATAACAGACAGCTTAGAGATTTTGGCAAACCACATTTCCAACGATCGTGGGGTTTCGTACAAGAATGCAGTTCACAATCGAGTCTGAAATTCTGGACGGAAGGCTTTCTTGCAAATGGGAAAGAAATTAAGATGCGTCCCTCATTGCTGGCTGTCACTGTAGCTTGGGCAACTGTTGGTCTAAGTGCAGCTGGTCTCATGTGAATCCAACTCTCTATTGTACTGAGTCGCTAAACATTAAAACATGTCAAGCAAAGTACATAGTGCGCAACGTGTCCTGATGAACTTGAACTGCTTTAGCAAGTGCTTGATGATCTCTGCCATTACTCTGACCCGAAGTGTGGCTGCCTTCAGCACTGAAAGAGAAGGGAGGGGGGGGGTAAAGGGAGGGCGAAAAGAAACCCTATTTAAGCTGACGCTGCCTACCCGTACGGTTTTCACGTCACTCATTTCTTCCGAACAGTCAGAACAGTTCATAGCCCCTAAAATACTAGTGGAGCTCTGAAACAGAAAAACAGCACAGAAGCACACAGGAAGATCTGCTTGTTGGCTCTGGTTCTTTTGTTTGGTTTTGGTTTGTGGGTTTGCTTTTGGTTGGTTGTTTTGTTCTTGTTGTTTTGTTTTTGTTTGTCCTTATTTTTTTTTCCCCCACCCACAATGTAATTCACTGGGGAAAAAGCAAACCAACTCGCCCTCAAACTGCTCAGCGAGGATGCCACTGCTCCCAGAATCTACAAGCCCGTTTCCTTCCTGTGAAATTCGGTAGTAAATTGAAAACCACGCAACTCACCTATCGTGTTCTTTATCCACCAGATGGTACCTGGCTCGGAAGGCAACCAGGTGCGCGTAATAGGCAGGCGCAGGGATGGAAACGGAACGAGTACAGCGTACGTACGTATGACACAACTGGTAGGTGAGAATCTGCAGTTCATCCGAAGAGAAACGATTGTCATCCCAGAGGACGTGGTAATGCGAAGGTCTGCTTGTTCCCTGAGGGCAGATCACACAGGATGTCAGCGCTTCGAAAACATCTCTTGAAATTTCCACCTCTGCGGGTGAGCTGCAGTACAACCTGCTACTTCCCCAAAATTACATGCGTGAAATTCTAGACTTCAGCATGTTTTTTCCTTTAAAAAGGCAAGGAACCTCCCTCCTCGCTCTGCGTAACAAATCCCTTTGCATTTTTGGAAAGGATTGCATTGTCTAGAATTTCGTCCACGCTACTGAAATGAAATGATTGCACTGAAGTGCACTTTGACCTCGTGAGAGTTAGATCTTACAAAGAAGGCAAAGCAGCTTTATGCAGAACATCCACAACTAACGGGAACCTCACTGACGCCTTCACTGCATACACTTCTTTTTAGGGAGAACTGAATTTTGAAGAGGATTAAATTTTCAGTGCTCTTGCCGATTAATAGTTTCCATTTCTGGTTCAGATGAAATCACAAGAAAAAGCGAAACTATAATGGTGCTGTCTGAACGCAGTGGAGATTTCCTGTATTCGTTTCAAGAGAACTTAATGCAAGAGGCAGCTAGGAAAAATAGCCCCACTACCTTGCTACCATTCGGAGCAGCACACAGGCAGGATAGAAGCACGTTAAACTAATCGCACAGCGTGTGCTTCCTGGCTGTTTAGCTTCATTATTTCTTCTAGATGTTAACAATGATGGAAAAGCATTACAGACAGCACAGGAAAAAAGCAGAAACACACAGAAGGAGGTTGTGTCCTTTGTTCTTGACACTGGAAACGTCTAAAATACCAACAGCCAGTGTTACCACTGAAGCTGTCATCCCACACAAAAGGCTGTACCTGAATACCAGCATGACTACACAGGTAGAAGTCAAACTCTGATGGATGGGTGATTTTTGTGTCCACTGTGGTGCCAGCTGGAATGTTGCCACTTTTGCCAACCTGTGTGAACAGCAAATGCAAATATATTAAGGTGCACAATCTTTTTTCTTTTCTTCCAGCTGTATGGTAAGGAAGAAGAAAACATTTTAAAATATCTGTAAAAATAAAAAGTCCCAAAAGGACCAGGTAGAACTGAACTTTTGTTCGTATGAAAATCTGCAGTGTCTGTGCAATGAAGGAAAAAAAAAAAAGAAGAGATGAGCTGCAGAACCTTCTTTGAGTTCACGTATCATCATTAGCTTTTCTGATTAATACAAAAAGAATTTCCCCCAACCGATTTGTCGATCTCTTTTCACCTTCCCATTCCAGGGCAGATTATTTCTCTGCGACTTTTCTCGTTCATACCCAAAGGAGGACAACCCATGGTTGTAAGACAGGCCTCACCTTCCCTTGAAAATATTCTGCTTCGAAGCCGAACTTAGAAATAGGCTCTAAAAGCAGTTTAGGGGCAATGACATCACATTATTAATATAGAAAACCACCTGCATGTCAGCCTTAGAAGTAATTCTCTGCTCACACAGAGAAGCTTGACAGCAGGAAAACAAACCCAAGCAAAGTCCTGTCTGTGAAAAGAGGTTTGCAGTTCAGAAGTCCCCATTTCCAGAAATAACACCTACAAATATGCACTGCTAAAGTAATGTGTTGTGACACTCCATATGCCCAAACCAAATTCCAGGTATCCAAGAGATGAGATACCTAAGAGATCTTACACGTAGCGTTAAAGAGTTCATCTCACCTAACAATTTCCACGTCTACACCCCAGCTGGCTACCTACGAGTCATTCTGCAGGAATCAAATCAGTGAACTCGCTAGCACTGCTTTAGAATCGGAGGAAGAATACCTCAAACTGCGTGGGGAATATCACACAGACCTCTGGTTACAAACAAAAAGAGTGCCTGAACTATTTCAGAGGTAGATACCCGCGTTATAAGCCTTACACTACTCAAGTCAATCGCAACCTTTAAGGATCTCCAGATGGGAGAAAAACTGAAAAGGAACACCAACGATTTGATTAACTTTAAAAACTGATGCACTGACTCGTTCAAGGATGCATACTGCTGCCGTTTCATAAAATCTTCTTGCCACTTATTATATGGGATAAAACCCAAAAGGTTTCCTTTTCAGGAACAATTATTTCACCCAATGTCTTACGTAGCTCTTTGAACAAAGCAAGTTTTTCATATAGCACCAAAGAAGTTTGGTTGTGTGCTAGATACTCATTGGTCACAGTTAGAACGTACCCGTTCATTTTTATCCGTACAGAAGAGCCTGGTGTGATGCCTTTTCTGCACAACTATGAATGTAATTCCAGGCTGGTAATCCTTTTCGAGTTTAATGCATGCTTCTCTGATAGCCAGCAATTCATGATGGAGAACCTGAGTCATAAGCATAAAGATACGTGATAAATACGAAAGACAGCTTACAGCTTACTCTGAGCAATGAGATGTCAAAGCTTTCAGGATCAAACCTTAATTTCTCCACTTAATGAGAACAAATCAGATCACCAGCTCCCTGAGCCAGGCCTGAGCTGGTTCCGTATTTGTTCAGCTCCAAGCGTGAGGCTTGGACTAATAAAGCTGTGTGTCAAAATCTTTTCAACTGCCGAAGACAAATGACCATTTAATTAAGCTGTTGAACATACAACAGCCTAATTATTTTTTAGGCTAGTACAAGGGATAAAAACCCAGAATTGCTCAACTGCATGCGTTTTTCCAGCTCTGTAGAGCGGGTCTACAGGGATCAACAAAAACTGAAAGATAAATGCAGTAAACAAAACAATAATTTTATGTTAATTATAAATTAAAAATTCAATGAAAACCAGTGATAAATGGAAAAAAAAGAAAAGAGGAGTTTTATTAATTGATGTTTACTAAGTGACCTTTCCTCCCTTCCCCTTTGGTTTTGAGAAGTAGACCAAGTTCTGTATCTTTAAATTTACAAATAAGAATATCAGAAAGGAAAGCAGATTAAATATCTTTAAAATATAAAGAAAAATCTTTCATAAAGCATGGCATCTGTAGGCAAACAAAATGAATACATTCGTTGAGTTTTACACAGAACAAGTGAAAAGTGACTGTAAGAAACAGAGAATTTATTACACCTGGTTAAAAATAGGAAAATGAGCTTACACTTCAGTTTTTCATTACTGTTCATGTTCTATGGGATCCAAATTGACCAGTTTGTTGAGTAGGTCACAGATGTTGAACAGATTGAGTTCTAAAACTGTATTTCATTGCTTATATTTTTGCAAAGATTAAGTATGTTACGGTGAACAGGTATTAAAAAAAGCTCATGTAGAAGTGAAATCATTTTCCCCACTCCTCTTGGTCAGAATGCAACAAATTTGTTGAGGGTACACTGCTTGTCATAGCTCCATCTACATAATTGCACATTTACTACCAGAAACCAACAGAATAAAAACCTCAAAATGAAATGTGTAACCTGTTGAAACTGCCCCTCGGAAACGCCATCTCTGTAGAAAATGATACGAGTTGGTTTAAATCTGGTTGATTTGTAGAACTGGATTAGCAACTCCCTGACCATGGCAGCCAAATCCTGGATGATTTCTTGGCGGTGCTGCTGGACCCGAACAGTGGCACAGTATCGATTAGGATGAGCATCCATGCTTCCTACAACCTGTGGAAGAAATGGTTAATAGCACACCAAACTTAAAAGCGGTTTAATAAAGGTTAATTGATGAAAATAACTGAACTGCCTTTTCAAACAGGCAATTTTCTGTTTATTAAATCTCAAAGTTCGTATTTTTAAAATGCCATTGGGCTTGCAAATAAGCAAACAAGAACTCTACGTATCAAAAATTACAACACATCTCCACCTAGCTTCCCAGGACACGTGTGCAGCTTTTTCAAACAGGTATTTGCTTGTTTATTTAGCACCGGAGCTAAGTCTCAGATGAATACTCCACGTAGTGCCTGCAAAGATTCTCATTATTAAAGAAGCCAGAGCATCTATCACAGGTGTTGGACGTAACACAAGTCGTGCCTTTCCCTATACCTAAGGAGATTACTGCACAATGTGTGTCATCAAAAAGCTTGAATCCCCCCCCAAAATACAACCGAAATACTCCAATTCCTATTCAGCAATGGATAAATTCTTAACTGCAGGTGAAAAAGATCTTGGGAAGCAGATTTAGACACACACCAGCTTATTACAGGTTGATAAATACCAGCTAATAGAAAAGCTCCTCTGTGCATTGGCAGCTTGGGCCTTTTACAGAGCAATACACACATTTAAGTCATTAGTATCAGCCTTCTCTCCAAAGTTTCATTAAATTCTGCAGGAAAATAATTTCTAATGCTCTAACTAGGCAATCAGAAGAAATGGACCACAAAAGAATTGCAAGGAATAAATGCTTCAGAACTGAGCAGTGGGAGAAAGCAGGGGTTAAAGATAACACACAGTTTACTCACTGCAGCAATGGAAGGCTTTTTTCCATCTCCAGCTGGAGGATGAGTTACATCTGCACCAAGGAATATGACAGGCTGCTGAAATACTGGTGGTCTGGTAAAGAGAAAGCAAGTTTGGAAAAAAACAAACATAAAAGTTTTTTTTTTTTAACTTGTAGAGTCACAACCTCTATTAATTGAACCACTAAAAGTTGCTTCTTCAGCATCAAATAGCATCTGAGAAAATTAAGCACGTGATTTTGTTTCCAAATGAAAAGTCAGGACTGGAAGGGAAAAACGTGGTTATCAGAGGTGCTGCTTTAAAACTAGAACGTTTAAGCTGTGCTTCAGAGATTAATTAAGCCCTTAAGATATTAGTCTGCTGCCGAAACTCCGAAACTCTGTGCTCGAAATGGGAGAGTCTGGCTCCATTCCTTAACCAAAGAATTTTAAATGGGAGATTTTAGGCCACCAGGTATTGTTGGTGTTTGTGGATGTACGCAGGAATGGTTAGGCGGACAGACTCAACGGTTCTCAGACCTCCTCTAAAAAGGAATTTGAAGGCAGTTATAATAATGTCACTCATAATGCAATTAGAGAATTGTTCTATTGTAGAACTAACTGTTCTATTCCTGCCCTGCACCCAACAGAAAACAGCGATGGAAGCTTTCTGTTCCAAATACCCCCCCAAAATGTACTTTTCTGGAGCACTTAGGCACTGTGCGCAGTTGTGCTGCTTTGCTTTTTCCCCTTTATTTAACTCCATTTTCATGAAGGCATTGTTTATTGGTATGAGGAGCAGAATTCTGGCCGTATTATTGCTGTCAACACATGCCACTTAACGGAGAATTTCTGTTTATGAAGCCTACTTGTGTGTTGTGCAGCTCTTTCTGTTTTGTTTCCACTGCAGTATGTTAACTCTGTTTGAAAAACCACTGTGCCTTTTTGAAATGCATTCTCCATGATACAAAGATTTTCTGTTGCTTTAGTAGCGGTTGGTTGAGTGTCCACGCTGCCAAGGCTTCGTATAGTTCGTGCAATAAACAGAACATGACAAGATAAACAAAACATACATCCCATCCCTTCTCATAATGTGTCCCCTTCTCTCCCCCCCGGATACTTTTTGGATTATTTTTCAGCAGCTGCCCTCTGACTAGCCTAAATATGAAGGGAAAATTTGCTTGTCTATGCAAAACACTGTTTGCTTCTTGGATACGGGATCCCCAGAATGATGTAGCAGGCTACTCCGTAACTTGAAATGCAACGTTTGTAAAAGTGCCGTGTTTCCACTGAAGTACAAACCCAACTGTTCATTGTAATTAAAGTTACTCTTAGTAACAGTGTCTGTGTGTGCGCGTAGAACTAAAGCTTATCACTGTGTTACTAATAAGAAATTGCAAAGTAAACCCTGGAAATAAATGAGTCCTTTGCTCCCAGCATCTGCTTTTTTACATGTCTGTTGACGTTGAGACGTACAACAAAATAAAGAATCTCGACCACAATTAAACTAAAACGGAAAAGGCACTATTATCTGGGATGTTCTCTGTTTGTTTGAAACGTCAAAACAAACGTTTCTTTTTCATTCAAAGGAAAGCTGTGTACTTCAGTGACCAGATTGCCCCAAAACCTTGTTTTAAAAAATAAATTTCAACAGGAGCAAGTATTCCTCTACAGTCTTTGTAACCCAGCTTGTGCAAGACTGCGTTTGAAGCCAAAAGATGGAGTCTGACTGAAGACTCGCTTAAATGACCGTGCTATTGACTATCAAAAAAAGGCACTTAGTTACTTAGTTATCTTATATGATGCGTGCTCTTTTACAATGCAATACCCTCCTTCCTCTGTGAAAGACGCCTTACCTTCCCTGTGGCAGTAGGATATTATTTACACCTCCTAATTTGACATTTATTTTCAGGCAGAGGTTGGACAGAGTTTGCGGTGTTGTTCTCTGCACGTTTTTCATCTGAACGCACTGCGTTGCCATTCCCAGCACGGTGTCACCAACACGCTTCACCTCCGCTGCAAAACAGAGAATATATAGATGGAGATGTATTCTGTGCATCACAAATCAAATAAATGTAGGAGACATTGAGTCAGGGACACATGGAGTCCTAGTAAAATGGTTGTTTAAAGAGAAAAAGTGAAAAAAAAAAAGCCTTAATTCCTTCCTCTGCTCTCCAAAAATCCTCTTCCCAGTTCTGTACTGCTTCCATCAGCAGACAACACGGTACTCAGTCCCAGATACAACTAAAGGCACTGCTGGCTTATTTTAACTAGGAATTATTTTAAATGAGACGAGTTGTAATTTCAGGATTATAGTCTTTTAGCAGCATGGAAGAGTCTTTGGCTAATGAAGTCAGGTAACAGCGATAATATTAGGATGATGAGCAGTTTTATTATTAAACACTGGACGAGTAACACAAAATTAGTACTGATGTGCTAAATAACATTGAGACAATCATGGTCATGTCCTTCCAGTTTATCAGCTCATTAGCTTTAGCCCTGACTCGCATAAAAAGCGGCCAGTTTAGCAAAGGATGGCCTATAAAAACTCCGAAAGAAACTCATTAAGAGCCACACTCCTCAAAGGTTAAACTGAATCCCACTGTTAACAGCAAAACTGAGATCTAAAGGCTTTAAGGGAACTGTAATCTCACACTCAGGAGAAGAAATGCAGGCTCCAGGACAGCAGATAGCGCTTATCCCAAAGGAATAGAATCAATACTAGTCTTGGACAAGATGCAACACCATTTGGCATTGGGAGAGGGAAAGAGGCTTTCTGAGGAGCACGGGGAGAGAAGGAGGAGAGACAAGACTGTGTGTACAGACGTGCAAGAGGATGGAAGAGCACAGGGAGAAAATGAGAGATAATTAGAGGGTGCAGAGAGAACCATAATTGAAGATAATGAGAAGGAAAGCAGATGAGAGATACCACATCCTCTCAGTACTTAGAGGGAGGAAAGAATCCCCTCGTAATGCCAAGCAGGAAAACTGCTAGATGTCATTTTGCACTGGGTTTGTATTAAACAACCTAGAGACAAACTGCTTTCTTTACAAGGCTGAACTAACAAGGAAAAAAAAGTATTATTTGGTGGATGCTTTTTTTTTTTTTTTAATATCTCTCTTTTTAGTTTATATCAGATAATCTTGGGAAAAGTAAGAATTAGGAATTTATTTTCCACTGTATTAAATTGGTGAGAGATGGGGATGAGGAAAACAAATCAGCAGCTGCTTGGTAGACAGGGGTTGTGAGAAAAGAGAGTCCTTGAAGCTATGGGAGAAAAGCAGTGGATGGTGCTGCAATTAGGCAGGGTGAGAAAAGGAGGAAGGCAGGACGGGAAAAGGAGCAGTCCTGGGTATAGGAAGAGCTAGTTAAAAACAAGATGCGTGGTTTGTCTCAAACATTAAAACTGATGTGTATGTGCTACATCAAATGCTCCCGTTGTCAATCCGTTTCCAAAATCAGTTTAAGTTGCTGACTTTTTTCACCAATGTAATTCCAGGCATTTGTGCCCTCGTGTTTCAAGAGTTAAAAACTGAAATAGGAAAAAATCCACGGGCAGCAATTTTCTACTTCATTCAACTTCTTTTGCCAAAGGCTGATGGCATGAGTAAGCAAAGATGCCCTAAAAGCTACACAGCTTCAGAGCTCGTTACTTCAACCACTTGGACCTTTTGGCACACCAATTACGGTTAAGTACATCTTAATCCACAACATGACACTTGAATCAATTTCAGAGAAGCCCTGATTTTACCTTTCTCACTCACAAAGTGCATCTCAAATGCAACCAACAGGATGAACATGCAAAAGCAAATTAAAAGCATAGTCAAAAATAAGGTAAATGAATTAAGGTATTAAAGTAAAGCATCACGCAGCACAAGAAGAGGAATAAATTTAATTTATAGCCTATTTCTAAATTGAATTTATACAATTAAACCAGAATTAGATTTGGTTTTGAAATGCTTCGAAAAAATTGCATGAAATCGTGACTAGAACATGCTCATGAGTTTGGCTTACTGACCATAGACAGGCGTTTTTCCTGGCAAAATCACTACAACAAGCTGCAGGCCGGTGTAAGTGTTCTTGAGATGTCTGAACATGGGCTCCACGCTGTCGGCTCCCTGGGCATATTTACAGAAGCACGGCTGCCCTTGGATTGGCATTCCTGCATCTCTGGAAATCTTCCTCAGTTGTTCCGTAAAGGACCTAAAAGGATGGAAATGCATTAGATTCTCGGCTAGAAAAAAAAGCAAACATCTGATTTTTGTTCTCATTTTTGATGGAGTGGTCTCTAGACTTGCAGAGCTTTACTGTCCAAAATATTTAGGAATTTAACCCAAGCACATCTTTAATTTACTGTGCCTACACAGTCACTGAAGGAAAGACAGGGGGAGATAAGGAAATACACTGTACAGACAACACCGTTACTGAAAACTGAAAAGTTCACTTCCAAAGCAAATGAGTTATTTCACAGTATTTGATCTTTCCATAGGAGAAAGAGTCTGAGCTCCTTTTTGCAAAACAGACTACAGGGGTGAGAGCTTGGATAGCCCACAACACCAGACTCTTGTTTGTATGACTATAAAAGTTACAGGAACTTGGTTTTTTTTGGTCCTGGTAAGAAAAACAACCAACAGAAATTATCAGCAATTGCATCCCAGAGAATTAATCTGACATCAGTAATAACACACACAAAAACCCCTTGCTAGATCACCAGAGAAAAGGTGCTCCCTGGAGGTGAAGACAAACCTTCCCTAGTTTTTTTTTTTACTGAGCCTCTTGCAAGCAAGACAACAGAAAGCACTTCAGTGTGGGATTATAGAGCTCTATAAAGCACACTGAGTCTGGAAATCGTGTTCAAAGTCAAAGCTCGTACAACTTTGATGCCTGGAGTCAACGGTCTGTAAGTGCCACAAACAAATGCAAGATGAGCAAGCAGCGAGGTGCCACAGTGCAGATCTGTACAGAGCTTGGTAGCCACCTTTATTATTTTGGGGTGGATGTCTCCACAAGCGTGTAACAAGTTGCTCCCCGTCACCAAGAGCTGCCAGATAACACTGTCTTGCCCACAAAGGGCACGAAGATTTTTTCCAAAACCGTTGCTGTTCTCATGAATCATAAAGGAGTGTGAAGTTCAGCCCTGCAGCTCGTGACTTCTTGCAGAAAATATGCACGTTAAGCATTTTCCCTGGCAAAACAACTACTTGCCACTCTAAGCGGAGAAGGTCAGTGGCAGAACGTGCAAGTCTGCAGCGCTACAGGTTTTGAGCCTTTCATTTCAGAATTCTGTCTGTAGGTATGGTGCCTGAGATGAAAGGTGCACTCAGCATCCCGTTTTTGCCTTTTAGGAATGATTTTGAAGACTTTTAGGTTTTTTAAAGGTGTTTATTCTGACAGATCTCAAGCAGTTGAGTTCCAATTAACTGAAGATGTAACAAGAGGCAACTGGATGCAGCCACTTTCCCAGTATGAAGGGAATTCCTTTCACACAGACAAACTCCATCTGAACTGTAATAATCTTAATAACCTGCCAATCCCTCTAACGTGTCACATTACCTCCCAAAAACTGAGTTCTCCTGTGCAGGAGTTTCACTAGGAGCACCAATGTGTAAGGGAAGATCTGCTGGCAGCTTAGTTCCTGTCAAAAGCCTTGAAAAAAACAACTCCTTAGCTTTACAAAATAGGATGAGAACTAAAAGGTAACATTTCCACTGTCTTCTCACCACTTGTTAGGAAAACGTTCCCAAGCTATTTGGCAAATTATCTACAAGAACCCTGTGAAGGGAATACCGCTGCGATGAATAACCACAGTCCTGCATTCACCTGACAAAGAGCAGCTGAGTCACCTGCGAGGGCAGCTACGAGCCACGCTTGCCCGTGCACGAAGGGAAAGCAGCTGCGTGCAAAAGATTCAGGCAAATCCACCCACACAGGTATGCACGCTTTCCTTGATCTAAGAACGGCTGAGGTCACTTTTAACAAGTCTTCCATTTGTTTGTGACAAAAGGTAGAGAAACCAAATCCAAGAAGTTAATCTGAATGTGGAAAGTCAATGAAATAACAGCAAGTCCTACTGAACTTGTGACTACAGTAACTTGCACACTGCTGTACTTCTGGACCTGGGCACAAAGTTGGAGAAAGTTGGATTACTTCCTAAAATATAGTGCCGAACACCCTTCAGTTACATCCCTTTGATCATCTTGAACTCAACCTTAAGGCCTCATTGTGGTAGGAACCTTGCCATTCAACGTTAGTTGGTTTTGCTAAGTCTGGTTTTGAGGATTTCAGCATGCCAACGTTGAAATCATCTCGGCATCATTCAAAACACCAAGAGAGAAAACTTCAAAAGTACTGTTAAAGATGTACTGCCATGCGTTAAACAAACTATATATTCTAAATAAATTATGATATTTCCATACATGTAAGTAATAAAACCATTATCTTACGCAACACACTTACTTAAGATGAACTTCAGTGCATTGGCGCTGGGGAGCAAAGCAAGCAATTGCCCAAACCTTTATTTCAATTCCAGTGTGAAACTGTTTATTCCTCATGTCCCAAACTCCTTGAACTGGCGTAGCAATCGCTTTGTTCTGGAAGTGGAAAGAAGAAAAAAAAGTAACACTAATGTAGAGAGTGATTCACGCTAACAAAAGTCAGTTACATTTGTGCTTCCCTCCAACCCGCAGACTATTTATAGTCTGAGGTCTTTCTCTACTGTTTAAACATCTATCCTACCTTATAAAGATCATTCTATCACTTTAACGAGACAGCTGGCCAGGCTGGTGAAAAGTACAGCTTGTAAAAAAAAAAATCAAGCAGGCATTGTTCATTTCTACTGTTTATGGTTTTCTTTGGTTAGATAAATCAGCAGCAGACAGAAATGACATATGGCTATTAAGACAGATACTATCAGTTGGTACATAAATCAACAGAAATGTACTTTTCTACAGGAACTTTATAATTGCTGGGTGAACTTTCCAAGAGTGACTCGATCCAAGTGCTATCAGCATTTTATCGCTAAGTAGAGGCAAACAGTGGTTCAGTGTCAACTCAACTCTAAAAAGGACCCAGAAGAGATGACAAACAATGACTAGTTATTGAACTTTGACCTCTGCAACCATTTTCTCCCATCAAGTGGATATTGCTGTGATGGATTATCTCCATTAAGGATGGAGGATAATGGATACAGGACAACAAACTAATTCTGCTAACATTAATTACCTTAATAAGTGTCAGTATCTAGTAGATGTTTTAGACATGTTACCACGACGTCTGCCTTCTCATTTACCAGCAAAGGCCAAATTTTTTCAAGACACACACAAATTTGATGATTCATTTTGCAAAGAGTTGTGTTTGCTGAAAGCACCACCTCCCCCACTCTGACTCTTCATCATTCATCTGCCATCGTCTTCCCCCTCTGTTCTTGCGCCAGGGTAGCTCCTAAGAGCACTCTCCCTCACCAAGACCAGGCAAAGGCAGCTGGGTTACCTTAACCTGACATTGAGGGAAGGTTTGAGCTCATCTGTCTGATTTTGGCTGAAGAGCATTAGGTAGAAGGCACGGGACCCTTGCCCGTTTCAGGTTTATGGCAGGTAAAAGTGCATTGGAACAGAATTATCTTCAGCCAGCGATGCATGATGTAGAAAAGGTTCATCAGAAGCCTCCACAAATTAAGTCATCCCAAGCATCAAGGTTTTCGTCTTGCAGAAAAACAAGATACTATAAAACTGATAGAAAATGCTACTTTTAAGCCTTTTTTTTTTTGAAAGACAATAAAGTAGGATGACTATGTCAGAAAGAGGCCATCTGAGAACCCGTTGTAAAGAAAAACCTGCAAATAAATACTGTAACAGGAAGAGGAGTCTCTAGAGAGTAATGTGCTGAGAGAGAGAGAGAGAGAATACCTTAATATAGCTGTCCTAAACAGGGCTGCTTCACCCAGAACACTCAAAACCACCCAGAAGTTTAGCTTTAGCGAGGGAGGCAAAAATAACTTCAGTTATTACCATTCCTTATCTCTGTTCTTTTCAATACATGCGGGTTTGAGCCACTATTTGCAGGTTTTTTTTCTTGCAACACACAGTAAAAGTGTGTCATAGAAAAAAAACAGCTTGCAAACATCTTCCTCTGGTTATTCAAACGCATTTTGCCCTAGCTTTACTTTCAGAAATAAAAAAGGGAAGCTGGAGAAAGCATTGTCACACACAACACGGCCACTGAATTGAAGGACTTCTAAAAATAAGTATTTAAGTGGTAAATATGATGATTTTATCCCGTTACGCCCAACATCATTCATTTCAAGCGAGCCTATTACAAAAATGATCACAGCCAGTAATCAAAGCAATCACAGATAATTGCACAGCGTCTGTTTAACATACCCTGCCTCCATAGAGGATTGAGGGAGGCTGCAGGACTCTACCAGTCACATCTGTCATTTCGTCCTTGACCATTATCCCAAATTCACGAACATAAGGGTCAGTATTGAAACTTGCACTCCGCATCTGAAATTGAGAGGGCTGAGATATTACTCGAAGGAAAAGAGGTCCTTTTTAGGAAAGGTGGTAACTTTTCTGAGTTAATTGTATTTGGGCATATATTTCCTATATACGGGTGAAGTCAAGCACTCAGAGCCTCAGTTAATTCTTCTTGGATACATGGTTGCCTCAAAATTGGAAATAAAGTACCAAAAAACAAACAACAAGCCTTAAACCTTTTGACAGAATGCATTTCTAATGGTTAATAACGAAATTCTTATAAAAAACAAGACTTTCAGACAACTCAGTTCCTGCTAATGGTAAGAGAAAAAATAAATCCTCTGCTACACTTGACTCATCTTTGACAGAACACTTACCAATTTGCTGATCTCTTCCTGACGGTCAGGTGCTGATCTGGCAGTTGCTCGAATCATAGTGGAAGTTTGATTGTCGGTGAGTTTTTTTATGCATCTTTGTCCCGCCACTATGTTGCACACCTAAAATACCCGCACACAAAGCTAGTTAAAAAAATAAAATGCAACTGTGTGTAAAGCAGCAGGAAAAAAACCAACAACATTACAAAGTTGCCTACTCATAATTTTGACAAGGGGTCCTTTTTTTTTTTCCCCCTTTGACTGCCTTCCCCCACTCCCGGAATATTTAAAGGTTTACTTGCCTCGAGAGGAAGGTACGTGTGCTTCTGCTCCTGTCCAACTTGTAAACATGGGAGGTGAGGATAGCGTAAAACTAATTTGTGCCTGTCCTTAAAATACTGAGCTACAGTGCATTCAACTGTTTGTCCATTCTCCTGCTGAAGTGGGAACCTATTGGAAACCAAACATGACAACAAGCCGTTACTTCACGTAAACTACTTTCCCACACTTGCTCAATGCACGTCTTGGCACCAGTTACACTCGCTGGAGATTTAAACTATCTTTTTTGAACGATGTGAGTGTACTTGTGCAGTTAGGAGTCCATCACAGCCACTACCACGTGGCTTTCAGTGGTACCACAGAAGGCTGTTTCTGTAACGTTCTCAATACCTGAAGCTACAGATTGCTTCCTAAGAATCGGTACCTTAGAGGCAAAAGCTAACGTTTTCTGCTTGTGATACCTGCAGTACTACATTTCAGGACGCGCCACGCACAGAAGATTGTAAGCTTATTGTGAGGCACGCAAAACCAACTATTGTTTCCACTATTGCACTTCTCTCTTTGTATTCCAAATATATTACCACATATGCACACGCATTTGCATAGGCTTATATCAAGCTGGCACAAGCAGTCCTTTCATTAATATAACGTGTCATTGAAAGAGCAGGAAATGAAGTCAATTAAATACTGCATTTAAATATCAATACGTTATTTTCTTGTAAAAAAAAAAAAAAAAAAAAAAAGCTGGTATCAGCTTTGTTTCTTACACTGCTGTCTTAAAAATGGGTAAAATACCCGCCTAGTTAAGCTATCTGCAAAACCTTCAACAGTGATTAGAAATGAATATTTTTCCAGGCTAAAAATGGATTGGCAATAAGCAGGATTAGGAACCTTATCCCAGTTGCCTTCACTTCTCTGCTTAAACAGCTCTGGGAAACATTATGCTACCGATAGGCTGTTCTGTTCTAATGCTGAAGAAATCCGTGGAGGAAAAAGAAAGAAAAGCACCGATCTCAAATGAAAAGACCAGTTAAAATGCTATGAATTTCATTACAGCATAAAAACAGAACAAAAGGAACAACAAAACTGGGAAAATACCTCGAGGTGTATTTTAAATGTACTGAGCAAAGAGAAGTGCCGTTTTGCAAGACAACTTGCCCTGGCTTCGTAAGGGGCACAAAGTTAAACGTATGCTTAAGAAGCAAAATACTTTACGTTTGGTGACTTGCTGGTCGTCTGGTGACATTGCACACTCTGTATTTTCTTTTCATTTGTCCACAGTGTGTTATCTCCACCTTCAGACCTACAAATTGGAAAACACGTATCAGCATTTCTTTAAAAACAAGGCGTCAGCCCCCCCCCAGCTACCAAACAAGACTACTCTGTGTGGTAAAGCTCAGTGTTCTTAGAGCATTGGAGATGCCTAT
Organism: Heteronetta atricapilla; assembly: GCA_011075105.1. Lineage (NCBI taxonomy): Eukaryota > Metazoa > Chordata > Aves > Anseriformes > Anatidae > Heteronetta > Heteronetta atricapilla. Next base: position 154,794,965 of record CM021732.1, read on the forward strand.
CTCAGATAGAACTCCAACAATGTCTAGTTTTAAAATTCAAAGCCCCTGACCTTCAGCCAAAGTTCATCAAAGACTTCTAGGTACAAGGCAAAACCTTAAAGCCTCAAGAGTTGAAAGACAAAGCTGGACATGTTCAATTAACGGTAGTTCTGTACTTCTAAGGAAGCCAGGGATGGTGGAAGGACAAAACGGGCATGAAATGAAAGGCTTGTTTATACTCTGTCTAAACATACAGTGTCTGTGAGACCTCCAGCTAGCACAACCAACCCTGACCTCATGAATCTGGAAACAAAAGACATCGACACAGCCTCCAGGAGCCCACGAGAACGAGGCTGCTGGGCTTTATTCTTAGTGAAGACAAACATCTGTTGCAATCCCCAGTCGCACAGAAAACTAAGCCTACCTGAAAGGCAGCGACTTTTAGAGAAAGATAACCATAACAGCAGAACCCTCCTCGCTCTGTGCATCCCCGAAGAGCATATTACTCACCCCAAATCAGCACAAAATTGCTACCTGCACAAAAGTATTTCGGATCTACCACTACAATCAAATATAAGCCCGGATACAGCGTTTTTATTTGTATTACTTGCATGTTCAGACAGAAGCAGGCGTAGGTGGACTGTTAGCATTAGGAAGTTGGATGTGTGGGAATAGGAAAGAGGGGGCTGTAAATACAAATTCCACCTATATCTGCACACGTGCATAAACTCATGCTGCTGCTGAGCAACACTGCGTATTTACCCCATCCGTCAAAGGCACTCACTTGCCAAACAAACTCATCTTCCCACGTAATTTGCTGGGGCTCCAAGTGAAATCTATTATGAAACCATCGATAAACACCAAGTTTTCCAAAGGATCTACGAAGTCTGCATCGCAGCATTTTAACCAAAAGATCAACTGACTGCAACACACCTCAACTTACAACGAGTTTTGCCGCAAATCTGAGCTAACTATTACTTCCCGACGACTGCAAATCCTCACAGAAAAGAATGACAGTAACAGCCAGACGCTGAATTGCTAGCTGTTCTTCCAAAGCACTTACGAATGGTACAAACTCATTTCATTTATACTTTTTTTGCAGACTTCTCGTTGGGCAAATACATGTTTTCAAGTCATTTTTTTGTGGAAATAAAGAAGAAATAAAGAAGACCTTAAGCTGCTTTCACCACAAAACACGTATGCAGCTTGTTTCTCATCTAACTTGCTTTTTAACTAGCTTATCATGAAGGAAGGTGTCCTGGTTTCATCCGAGATACTGTTAATTTTGTTCCTAGGAGGGGCTGCGCATGGGTCGGCAGGTGGTGTATGTTCTGTGTCACTTGTTTTGTTTTTTCTTTTTTTTTCTTCCTCCTTCTTCTCTCCTACTAAACTGCCTTTATCTCAAGCCACAGGTCTACACAAAGTCACTTTTTTCCAGTTCTTCTCCATCCCACACGAGAGGGAGTGAAGGAACAGCTGTGTGGTGCTTAGCGCCTGCCAGGTTAAACCACAACAGAGTGATCCTGATTCTCCAGAAGAAACATTCTGGGTATGGACTCAGTGAACAACACCAACAGCACGATTCCCCTCTCCTACTCTTTGATTCTGTCATTAGGTATTTGAGTAACTCTAACTTCCTTCCAGGAAATTATACATACGAACTATACTTAAAGTATGCAAAAACACGTTGCCAATTTATTAGTAAAAGCTGGAATATGAAATTCTTTACAGCAGTAATCTCAAAAAAAGAGACACTGAATAATTTAAAAAAAAAAAAAACACAACAAAAAACAAGAAAACCAGGAAATCCCAGTCTTTACAAACAACTTGAAATGACTGAAGTAGAGACAGAAAATAATGCGACCCTTCCACATTTCTAATTGCAACTTGCATTTACTCTAGAAATGCAACTACTTGAAGAAGAGCAAAGCATAAAGTAGTATTTAAGTTCTAAATACAAGGTGAAAAAGCAAAACTCATTTGAGAAGGGAACTTTTTTCTAAGGAGACTGATATAATAAGTGATGCTGCTGCACAAACTGAATGGACCTCAGTTACTCTGCACTGAGATGCCCTCAGACGTCTACATGCACGAGTAACTTTGACCTGACACTTGATCAAGTGACTGAGCGGTGGCGAGGCACGATAAAAGGAAGGCATGTCAAGGGAACCTCCACTTAAAGGAGGAAAAGCTTATACAAGCCAGTAACTGATCTCAGTAATTAAGTTACAATCCATCGGCCGTTAGGATACGAGTTCATCCCAACACTTAGAGACTAAAATCTATCATCTTCATGGATTCACTGCAGCACTTTCAATAAGGGCAAAGGAAATTGAAATTACTCTGTCTGCCAGAGGCTAAATGCACATGCACGTATAGTTACCAAATATTCTCAAATATGTGATCATTTACTTATACATACCCAAGTTCTAAATGTTCCTGCTTCAAAAATAAATGAAACAAAAAGCCGACTTAACCGTTCGTACTAGTGAATCACATCTGAAGCCATAGACTTCTCTGAACTGACCCAATTTTGCCTGTAGTCAAAGAAATTCTGTCAAAGGCTTAAAATATATGCAAGCAATAAAGTGTTTCTTGCCTCTTAGCTTGCTCGAAAACCATATCCACTGTTCATTGCAATAATCTGTCTCCCAAATAGTCAATTGCTAAGGAAAATATTTTGAATATGTATTGATAATCTATCAACAGACAGAATAAAACAGTTCTATATATAATTATTACCTTTGATTTCTTTGGTAAACTTTACCCTTTGGGAATCTGTCAGAGGTTTTTGTTGCTCTTCAATACTTTTGAAGTCCAAAACTTCACATACAAACTCAATAACTGGCTGTGCTTTGTAAAATGCAGTTGCAGATACTGTGGACAAAAACAGTAAAGTCGTATTACAAAAATACCAGGGACATTTTTAAAGAAATCCAACAGAGGGGATTAGATTTTGGCCTTCCCACTGAAAGAGAGAAACGGAGGAAGAAGGAATTCGTGCAGGACCTACCATCGATATTTAACATCATTTTCCATAAGGAAGGCCTGACTGATTGGTGGAATCCAAACCAAACCTCTCTGCCACCACCTAATGGATTTGAGCACCCTTCTGATGCTGTAAAAAAAGATCGCCCCACAGGAGTATATCTGAAATAAAGAAAAAAGATTCAGAACTTAGAATTAAAACAGAAGGGGAAAAAATAGTAATAAAGACGTAACTAATATAAATTCCTACTCGAAAGCACCTAACTTTAGGTTACACCTCTTAAAACCCACCTAGTTACATCAAACAACTGGCTACCAGTTGTTTTTTACATTTATTTTCAGTACACTCCCTTCATATGCCCACTAATTCAACCCACAAAGTATTAATAACTTTTTTGTACTCCGTTAACAACTCAGCCTTGCTTCAGTAAGAGAATGATTAAAGACCTCCACCAGTAAAACAGCGCCGTAATAATCTCTGCCCATATTTGTGCATGGCTTCCTCTGAAACCCATGGAAGCTTTGTGCAGGTGAACAACTGATCTAAGTATTTCTGACACATCTTTCAGCCCCCTCCAAATCACTGCCCTGGTAATTCGGTACTATATATTTAATATCAAACTAAACAAAAGCAGTGCTAATGTGCTTCTCTGAACAGAGGTGCATGAAGAACTAGTCTTGGCTGGTTTATTTACTGCAAAAGCTGACAGAAGTGCTTTTTTTTAATCCTTACTGTGAGGATAAAGTCAACACAATATAAGGCTGCTTAAAGATATTTGCATAAATTTAATTCTCATTGTCTGTTGAGTCCTTTAAAATGGGAAAGTTCAGCCCTATTAAGCTTTGTTCTTTACTTTGCAGCTGAATTTAATTTGAACAGTGTTGTGAAGCGAGTCTTTTCATGGCAGCAGATTTAAAGAAACTCGGGTTAACTCCAAACACCATAGATCCCACTGGCTTTAGGAAAAAAGGATATTTGAAGGGTATTTTTTTCCTCCTATAAAAATAGCTGTACTTTGTGACACTAATGTCTCTCTACCACGGTAAAACACAAAATTAGCAATTAACATCTGCCAAAGAAAACACAGGAATGGGGCAACAAGTTTTGAAACCGCCCTTACGTGTCTCCCAGCCTCCAAGGACTTTCAGCTCAGGGGCTTGCTTCTCTGAGGCCCCCAGAGAAACAGGGCGCTGCTGAGATGGGAGGGCACACTGCTGAGAGCACACCAACAGGGAATAAGGCTAAGATCAGCGAGGAAAGGGATTTGTATCCAGGCTTGAGGCTATTCCCTTCTCCTGATGAGCAGAAAAGTGCCATTCTGCCTCTTGCCTGGCCCCACTACGTAGCTATTATTTGGGTTGATCTGTATCCTCCTACTCAAAACAGCTGCTAAAGTGATTCAGACAAATTTCCTAAGCCACAAGGCAACTTCCTAAGCAATGAGGCAAATTTCCTAAGCCACGCCAATGTCTGCTGCTTACCTCATGGAAGGCAAGTGCCTCATCACCACATCCAGAGCCTGGATGGTTTCAAACGGGACGCTCGGAAGCCGGCCAGAAAGAGCATCGTGTAAAGCCTGCAAACTTACACAGGACATCCACTTGATTGCCACCTTAAATATCCTGTCCTTGCCTTCTCCTGGCAGCGTGACCTCCAACTCCACCTGCAACAATGCCAAACAACAAACCAAGATGATTCTTTCTATTGAGAGGGCAAAATGAGAAGGGACCAGGAGTTCCTCTGAAAAATGCTGTAAAACACGGGAGAAGACAGAGAGCAATGATGAAGAAATGATACATTAGCTGCAGCCTCTTTTTACAGCTAGGTTTTTCCAAAGGTGTATTCCAGAAAACTGGCAGGCTTCCCAGCAGGCACCTACCCCCCTCTGAGACAAAACTGTATTTTGGAAGTGTTTGTGTACAAACGGGGGAGGTCTCCGTGAAGATCTGACAACCCCATTCCAGATACCCACCACAAACTAATGCAGCAACACGCACGTCAGCTTCTGCGTGCCCAAAATAAAAAGTGGTCTGGCGTTACCTGCCAAGATTCATAGTTCAGCTGCTCCTCCTTACACTGGCGATATTAGCATGTGGGAAACAGGCGCGTTTGTTCGCTCTGTTAGGCCCTACGTTGAGTTTTACATCCAAAACCAAACTACATTCCCGTGAATTGCTCTGTGGAGTATTTTGTAATGCTGTTTTCTCATCCTTATTAAAAGAAAAAATCTGAGCACGGTTCTTAAACCAACAAAGATTAAGGCTTGTCTGAAATTATTAAGACTTGTGGGAGTGACTGCAAGAAATAACACAATCAGAAGAACATCCTTTGTGCTGGTTATAAACAAACACGTTGCATTTTCCTGTCCTAGGGAGCTTATTTTTAAAATACAAAAGGCATCCACTTGCAGACAAACTGTAATTAGCGGGCTACTGAAGACAATACATGGGTAACAGCGAGCTAATGCATGCCATCAGCTGATCTTTCACAGCAGTTAGCTTCTGCAGACAAAAAATAGGAAGCGATGATAAAGCCCAAATAATAAGCCTCCCTATAAGCCAAACACCAAGATGACAATTTCCAGTAGACAATCACAATTAAAATTGCAGCCTCATCTCTCCTTTAGTACAAACATTATTCACCAGAAGAGTCACGTAGAGGAAGGAGCCATACAGCCACGAGAGAGCAACGGAAAGCAGAGGTCACTTGGTCTGAACCTGGCCAAAACTGTTTATTCCACAAAAAATGCATTCAGGTTTTCACCTGACACAGGCTGGAAGCTTTCTATTAAGCCTTTTTGATTGTTTTTCCTGTAAAAACTGTGCCATCAAAAGGTCTTCAACACCATTTAGAGCAGATGGAAGACTGATGAGATGCATTTTTCTTTTCAGCTTCTCTCCTCCAAATAAAGTTCCATCATTTCTGTTATTCCCGACAGTGTTAAAACATAACTAACCTGATTATTAGTGGGTTTGGTACATTAATCTAAATATGTATATATATTTCCCTTCCTGATTTCAGTTTACAAAGCTCCCTAACCACCATGAAATGGAAAAAGATAAAGAACTGGAGTACTCTGTGGACTACACACAGATAGGCTCAGCTATCTTGGACAAACCTACCGGTGATCAGAGCAATACCTGAGCCAAACACCCACCACGCTTAGTTTAGCTCTAACAGTGAGCTTGCACTGCTGAACGTAGTCCAGTTCTTGCTGTTGGATCTAAACCCGCTTCAAAACAGTTGGATTAAGAGTCATTGCTCAAATAGTTAAGCTTAAATCCAGCTTTCCAGGTTTTCTTCCTCTAATATCTCAACTGAATAAAATACTAGTGCAGGGTAGTATTTCATAGCAGAGAAGTAGCGTAGTATTTCAAGTAGATAAATTAAAAACAGTAGTTTGACATGGGAATTTTGCTATATAACTTACTAAATTGTAAAGCTGAATTTAACGGCTGATGGCCTAGTTTCTCCAAATATAACCAGCCCGAAACTAAAAATTCACCATCTCGATCGCTGACCTGTCCTGCTCGAGACACTGTGCTGCAGTTTAGCAGTTAACCTCGCTTGACAGCTAAGAACCCAAATGCAAGGGGTGTTACTGTAGTGATGTGGAAAAATGGAAAGTCGTTCTTAAAAAGAACAGGGCTTGCAGCTGATGCACTCATCTGATTTATGCACATAAATCGGTGCATCAGTATTCAATTTTGGTGCTGCTGCTGCGCTCTTAAAACCTTACCACACAATGGTGGGGAATTTTCAGTTCCCTTTCCCATAAAACTTGCGTCGCTACGTGATTATTTTGTCGTGTTTTGAGTATACGATGTATATTTGCTCTATTAATCTAGATTGTTTCCTTCCCACAGATTCAAAGGAAAAAAGATTTGCAGTTTCCAATCAAATATTTGGTGCCTACCTGCCAGGGCCTCAGCTGGAAAATTCAAGCTAAGGATTTATGAAAGAGGTCAGCTATCACACACGGTGTTGTTAGCAGTATTTTGAAAGGACAGAAGCAAGAATTTAGATGTGAACTGGGCTCACTATTAGAACCCTATGACAAAGAGAAGACTTCACATTTTTGTGCCTTGATGGTGTCCTATACACTTCTTGCTTCTGAATGTGCGAGTAAAAGTTCAGAAAATATTCTGTTAGTACTTACCTATTCCCTAGTTGTTCTGAAAGGTCTAAAGAAATGAAGGAAGAATGAAAACATGGTGTAAGGAATGAATGAAAATAGGTATAATTAGCATGAAGGCTAAGCAGAAAAGATGAAAAGTACATGAGAAAGGTATGAGAGAAGCATGTTATCAGCAAGGGGGAAAGAAAGGTAAAAAAAAAACACCCCTGACAAGAGATGAAAACAGAGTAAATTAAGTTAAAGAGCAACTGGTGAAAGATGATGGGAAATTAGTGTCAGCCTTCTGGTTAGCAGAAATTCTTCTGTTACTGACATACATCAAAAAGTTAATCAAGGTCTTCTCCCATGTAGATGAAGGGCCATCTATTAATCATTGTATGGTCGTGAATTTTTTCAATATGATCCTAAATGTAATCAAGCATGCTGTAAGCTTGCTACGTTTGTTCTGTAGAGAACAGCCAAAAGAAAAAAAGAAACCTAATCTAATTGCCCTGGAGGAAGTCTGAGTACCTACAAGCTTTATACTGGTTTAAACCATGCTTAAACCAATTAAGATCCATGTAAAAAATGTCCCTCATTAAGCTAAATTTCCCAACACCTGATTTAAACCAGCTGAAGGTTTATCTCTATTACCTCTTTCCCCCAGGGTAATAACTTTAATAACTGCCTAAGTGCAGTATCTGATGGGAAAGAGGGAAAAAGAGCAGTTTGTTAGAATGAGCCTGAATGTCAGCCAGTCACACAAATACAGCGATCTAAACCATCTCTGGTTTTTTTTTTGGAGATGCACAGCTCTCTTCTGCTAGATCTGTGATCATCTCAAGTAGAGTTATGCTCAGGAAGCAGACACTCAGACGCACAACAAAGAGGAGCCGAGCAGCTGGAGGTCATCCCACCCAGTTGCTCCAAGCGAGGTCATCTCGCATCTCACAGGCTCGTGCTAGATCAGAGGATTACTTTGATCCCACATTCCTTTATCCTCCACAGATGGGCCATTTTTCATTTACTTTTCCTTTTTAAACGCTGAACTTCACGCTGGTCATAAAACGTATAGTTATTCATGCACAGCTCACGTGGTAGTGTAGTTATAAGCTCAGCCTGTCCGTCCCGAGGAGCTGTTGAACCACCCCCAGAGACACGCACCAAAGATCATTCCAGCTTTGGCAAAGACTTTGCAATCTTGGGCATCAACCCTGTAGGAACTTGGACACCATATGTGAAAGTCAAAAAAAGTCTCTAATAATCTTAAATGATTCCTTCATAGTTTTCCTAGACATCAGTTTTATCAGCTAATGAAAAATAAATCAAGGCTGGAGCAGAGACTGACCTTTACTGAGTCGTACTCACTTCAGCACGCTTTCGGGAAATACAAATTGCAGCTGGGAGAGCAACAGCTTGATTTGGGTAGAACCAGCATCCTCGGGCACACAGCAGGAGACACAGAAGGTCGGTGTAACTGCTAAGCAGCACACTTACCAGATTTAGCAAGACCTGAGCTCTGCTCCCGGTTGTATCACACAGCAAGTTTCCGTATCCCTCTATAATTCATTTGTGTTTTACTTGGGTCTCCTTTTGTTGTAGTCAACTTGTACAGGATAGAACAGGCTTTGTCCCTAATTGCACATGCCTCACCTTGCACCCACAGCAGAAGGGTGGAATGGCCTCCAGAAACTACCTCAGCACAAAGGAGGAACGAGCGTGACTCTATCCTCGAGTATTTAGCATATAAATAAAAAAGGTCACGGAAAATTCAATCTGATATTAGACCACAGCCAGAGCAGACTAAATTATTTTACAGGCTTTGTGTGTTAGCGTGTTCTAAAATGCTCCTTTCTGTGTAACAACGTGAGTACACTCAGCCACGACAGCAGGAGTGACTGAAGAAGACACTTTTCCCAGGACAGGGCCGGCACACAGGACACGCAAGCGCTCTTTGCCTGCCCCAGTGCTCAGCCAGCAGCTCTTTGCCTGGACAATTAAGGCCAATTTGGCTCTCACGTCACAAAAGACTAGAGAAGAGGTTCCATGCTGCCGACCAAGCAGTGCAGGAGTTTCTTCCAATTAGCGGATAATAATAATCAGCTCTTGGTAGGCTTGGATGACAAAAATGAGCCGACGTGGGGCTGTTAGAGTGGGGCCAGAGGAGGCCATGAGGATGGCGAGGGGGCTGAAGCACCTCTCCTGTGGAAAAAGGCTGAGAGAGCTGGAGAAGTTCAGCCCAGAGAAGTCTCCAGGGTGACTTTACTGCAGCTTTTCAATACTTAAAAGGGGCTTATAAAAAAGATGGACAGCAACTTTTTGCTCAGGCAGATAGTAACAGGACAGAGGGGAATGGTTTTAAACTAAAAGAGGGGAGATTTAGATTAGAGGTTAGGAGGAAATTCTTCACTCAGATTGTGGTGAGGCCCTGGCACAGGCTGCCCAGAGAAGCTGTGGATGCCCCATCCCCAGAGGTGCTCAAGGCCAGGCTGGATGGGGCTTTGGGCAGCCTGGGCTGGTGGGAGGTGTCCCTGCCTGTGGCAGGGGGGTGGAATTAGATGGACTTTAAGGTCCCTTCCAACCCAAACCATTCTGTGATTCTACAAAACCATACCCTGAGTACAGCAGCATCTAAAGGCAGCAGAACACATTTACACACACACAAAACAGTTGCTATCAGTTATTAGAAAGGCTCTGCAAATATTACATTCGAATCACCCGCGAGAAACTCTTCTCTTTAAAACTTACTTTATCTCTTCCAATGGGAAGCGGCATGGCTGTATAAAGGTTTTTTCTCCCATCAAACACGGGCTTGCGATCCCCAAAGATCTGTGTTTTAAAGTGCTGAACCATATGCTCCACTATTTCCCTGAAAATACAAGAAGATGACGTTAATTCAACCTTTTCCTTTTGATGTTAAGCAGCAAGTGAACGTTGCCATTTACGAGCAGAAGCCTGAAGGAAATTAAAGGGATGTCCACCGTTGGGTATTAAAACTATTATTTGTTTAGCCAACCCGAATGAAAGCAACCTTTCCACAAACTAAACTGTTTTCTCCAAGCAGCTATTTTTAGCGTTTGCAGATTGAAGCTTTCCTTCCTGTTTGCTGTGATTTACTAGAACTGGCAAACCAGAAGATGTGCTATGCTCAGGCTCTAACCAGAAGATGCATGGTAATCTCCGGGGCTCCTGCTCCCCTGTCCTACAGATCTCTTTCTGCACGCCACCAGAGGATGGTGGGCCAAAGAACCACTGTCCAACCTTGCAGCCTTGGTGCTGCACTAGCACAACATTCCTACGATGACAGCAGTACGCAAGCTTCTTGCCTAACACTACAAATAATGTCTTAAATGCATTTTTTTTTCCCTGCAAAAGCAACGAAACTCGCATTCTCAGGGACTCACATGTATTAAACATCTATCTTCATTCATAAAGCGTAGCCGGAATGGGTTGTTTGTACAAAGGAAGCAACCACCCCAAGCTTTTGTCAAACCACAGCGGTTACACACCGGCCACGCAGCGCACCGGCAGAGGAGCAGCCTGTTGGAATAACACCGCCCTCTGATGCCAAAAGCCTTGGGTCCAAGCGTCCCTCAAAGACATCCTTGTGGCCATCACACGGCTGGAAAATGAGAAACCCATCAGCAGCCTGCAATACGCTGCCTGGAAGATCCTTAAAGCATGGCTGGGAGCAAAAGGGCACGAGGAAATGGAGCTGACACAGAAAGGAAAGCCACGGGATGCTGTTTCTTCAGTACCATCATCAAGTAGCTCTGAGGCTGCGACGACTATTTTATACACCACTTCTTGGAAAGGTAATTAGCCTAGTTGGATACTGGAGCGACACAAAGCTCTGGGAAGAAACGCTGAGTTCATGCAAGTGCTGTAACCAATGCCGACTTTTAGCTGACAATTTCTTTGCTGTGTCCCAAGGCTTTAAGACAAGATGAGACCGTTAAAACAAACTGGTCTGACCTTGTGAGAAGTAGGAATGAAATTTGGCCCCGCAACTTCCACCTTGGATCTGCAAGATCTGACTGAAGAAGTACATCCTTCAAGGATGGGAGGAGGGAAATCTATTTCGACCTTAAGTTAAATGTTTTGAGTACAGAAAATCCATTCTCTTACTAAGCAAGTTTTGGTTGTAAACTACTCCGTATGAAAATTAGCACTTCTACTTAATTAAGACTTTCAAATTTCAAACCACGTTTAGCAGCCGTGTTTCTCAGCTGTGGGCTGAGACATCCAAATGAAAAGTGAAAGTATCTTCCCCATCTGAAGTTCAAAGGAGAGTTATTTACTAATTCTCCAACTTCAGCCCCTTGGGACTACAATTCCACAGAGACCATGCGTGCACTCAAGAACTCAAGGCCGCTGAGCAGAAGTGGAGCTCATTTTGAGCCTTGTATGTGTCCCAGCTACCCTCACAAATTAATCTTAGGGCATCCACAGTGCAGAACCCAACGCCACGTTCCCCTTCCTGACTGTCAGCCAAAATAGATCTGGATGTGTGTGCACAGTCGCCGTCCAAGCCATAGCAAATCCTAGACTGAAACTGAAGAAGGAAGCCAGGACAGATGAGGGAGCAGTGCAAATGAAAATAAGATGTCTCCTTATCTTTTCTAGAGCTGGTAAAGTCACATGAGCTATTTGCTATAAATATATGTATTAATGCAGTTGTTAAAAAAAGTAGAGTTTAATCCAGGGCTGCACGTGCATCCCACATAACCCTATGTACGTACCCAAACACATACACAAACACAGGTATACAAGTAGGATTGAAAGGTTCTGGCTAACAAAAACCCAGGCGTGGGCAAAGGCATGCGCATCCACAGGGTAACAAAAGCACACATAAGTGCTCGAAGAAGTAAAACGCACCCTTCATTGAGGGAATCCCATTTGTATTCTTCCCACACCGCACCAAGAAACACATGCTGGAGCATCACGAAATGCATTTACGACAGCCCTGGTTGCTGCAAAAGGCATTTAGCCCGTGCAGATCTGTACCTGCTCCTGAAGAGAGGTTACCAAGCAGTGCTTGCTTTCAGAACTAAACCCAGTTCTCAACTAGCTTCAAAAATAAGTTTTTAACAGTTAGCCATAGGCAAAAAATAAAAAAATAAAGCAGAACTGCAAAGCTTAGCAGTGCTGCTTTATGGAAATCCTACCATTAGTGGCCTCATCAGGGTAACAGTGGGTAGCACACTCCAGTTTATTAATTCATGTTAGGAAATCTTTGGCTTTCGGGTGGCTTTTTTTTGACTCCACACTTCGCTCATGACTGCATATTCCACCCATGCGACTTTTTTTTTTTTTTTTTAATACGGAAAGTTTTTGCTCTCGAATATATAAACACGCCATTCCGATCCTCTACAGTCAAGATGTGTAGGTAGTTACGAGGAAGACACTTGTGGTTTCGAGTCGGTGCCAAGTCCTGTTCTCAGTTTCACTTCTGGCAACACCGCTCTTCTCCAAGGTAATGAGGTTGCCACACTGTGACTAATAGGGCACCCATGCAAAACGCAGGACCTAATTGCCCGTTTCCTTGGCCAACTGATCCGTGTTTTCATCTCGCTATCTGTTTCAGGAGCATATCTTTCCCTTATATAGAATCTCCTGATGAAGGATAATTTCTTACCTAATTCAGTCCCTCTGCGATCCTCTCACAGCAGCACAAACAAATTGGGTTTTACCTCTCTTTTTTCCGTAGGGGAAGGTAGGAAAACAAGCTGGCAACACCAACTCCCTGCTGAAGAGCTTGCCAGCCAGCTGCATTCCAATATTTAACCAAGCAGTACCAAGAACTGTATTTATCAAGGTGGTTTCTACTGACCTGACCCCTCTAGAGTTAACACAGTGGCTTTAATCACAAGCAGACAAGCTCCATAAAAATGAGGGACCATTAGCACTGAGTTGGTAAGAAAGGAAGAAAAACTGTCAGAAATAACTCCTGTCGATGAACATGCAAAGCCAGGAGCTATCAGCGCAGATAATGAATAGATGCAGACACTCCTCTGAGCTGTCCACTAAAACCAGCACACGGCTCCAGCATCTTCAAATCGCTGCAGGAATGTAAACAGAGGAGAAGCAAAGCACGCCGTTACCTGTTAACTCTTCTAGGGCATTTTTCTGGCTTGATGTCCAACTCATAATGGTAGATATCAATTTTAGGAATGTCCATTTCAAAGAAGTTGGCCTGCAGTTTGATTGTTCTCCCAGAAGTGCCGAAATCTGGGCGAGGAGGAGGTTTGAAGGCATATCCCTGTATTGGTGGTGGCATTGGTGGAGGAGGTGCGAGCACTGGAAAAAAAGAAAAGAGGACAAAAATCAGCCACGTGAGCTACACTCAACTGACTTTTGAGCAACTTTACGGCTTATTTGAGCAATGAAGCAGAGCACACTCAAACTGGTAACCCAATCTAACAACAAAACAACAAAAAACACGCTAAAAGGAATCTGTGAATCTCTTTTTCTGATGCTGGTTCATTATTTGCTGTATTTCCTAGCCCTGATTACTGACCAAAAAGTTAAAACCAGTAGGATTTCCCTACCCTGGATAGGATTTTGAGATGCTAAGCACGCACTGCTGGAAAAGTGAGAACGCGAGCATTACGACTTCCTTGCAGGGAAGATCACAGTTTCAAAAGAGACAGAGAAGCAAATCACCTAACCGCTTTTATTTGAGCAAACACCTGTAAGATGGAGTTTACACTACTTAAGCCACCTTTGAAGTCCTATTTGAAAAGCTTGCATGCACATAAAGCAAATACCGCACGCATATTTCGGCTGATCACCACAGCCTGCCAAGAGCAGGAATGAAGCCCAGGAGTCGTTCCTGCACATCTCTGCTCTCTGGCAAACGCGGCGTGGTAGAACTCAGCTCTGCCCTGCTGTTTCCTTTATGCAGAAAGCAAACAGAGCAAATAGCCTCCGGCTGCTGTCCCACGTTACTGAGCTCAAACAACAGCCGCCTGCCGTAGATCGGGCAAGGCACAGCAGAAGTGCAATAGCCGCTTGTTTTAACCTAGGAATTCCATTAAAAATCCACCAGAAAGGATCTAAGATAGCAACTTGAGCATCCAAAGCTCCTGAAACGTCGGTGCTCGGCTTGCCCGGGGTATAGAACAGCAGTAACTCGCAGCAAAATACTCAGGGGTTAAAGAGCCCAGAAGGCTCCTCGCTACGTGAGCGCCCAGGTGGGGTTTCGGCATCACCCAGCTCGGTCCACGACAACGCACGTCCCTCCAGCCACACGCCTGTCACCTTCTCTGCCGGGAAGTGCTTCCAGAAGGGTAATGCTCAGCAATACCCTCCTGCTTCCTGGCTGGTTTAGTCCTTGTCGGGTTATGCTCGCTGCCTTTTAGATTCAGCACGGACTGTGGTTTTAGATTCCTGACCGCAGCAGCATCATTTCTGCGCTTGACCCTTCAACCCCCAGGGCTGTTTCCCCCCGTGAGTCTCTCCTTAATTGTTTCAAAGTCCGATTTTCTTTCCTTCCTCCCTTCTGTAAGCATCATCGCTAACAACTGTGACTCTCCGGTGCCAAACTGGCTAGGTGTGGGCAAGATGCCCCTCACTACAAGCCCGTCGTTTCGTGATGGTGGTGGGCTCACCGTGGCACCAGGCTGCTCTGTCATTGCCCCTCCTCTGCGGGACCAGGTAAGAAAACTGCTCCCACACACATCCACACCTGCAGTATTTCAAAGCTTTCTATTACTCGACTCCAAACCCCAGTAGAAGGCTCTGCAGCAAGCATTCAACTCTCCTCCAACAGAATCTCCTTTACCAACTTTCCCCCCCCCCAAAAATCGGGCTCCCACCTATGATTTCAGCCATTTTACTGCTTTTATTATTGCGTTCCAGCCCTTATTTTCATTCACCGTTCTTCTCTACCAACCCCACTCAACCACAGCGGCCTGGGCACTGACATTATTCTGTATTTCTGGGGTTGTTCCCTATCATTTCCATAGCACCAGCCATTCCAAAAACGTTTCCGTTTCCTGCCCAGGCTCCTGGCTTTTGTCTTTGAACATTTCTGTTCGCTTTATCCACGCGCTATCCCAGCTGGATCATTGAACCTCGATGAGGTTCAACAAGTCCAAGTGGGACAGAGGGACGGGCAGCAGGGGAGCGAGGGGATTGTCCCCCTCTGTTTTGTCCTGGTGAGGCCCCACCTGGAGTGCTGCGTCCAGGTCTTGCTCCCCCGGCACAAGGAGGACGTGGGGATGGTGGAGCCGGTCCAGAGGGGGGCCACGAAGATGCTCAGAGGGAGGAGAGCAAAACGCAGCCTGCTGGGCAAGATGCGAAGGCAGTTTGACAGCACACCTGCACCAGGTACTCTTAAATCATCCAATTAAAAAAAAAAAAAAAAGCTATTTCTGGCTCAGCTCACCAAGCAAACTTATTTAGGGCAGGGTGGTGCTTCAAGGAGATAAGTCCTGTTTATTAAACAGCGGCGCTGACCCGATAAGCAGGCAGCAAGCGTCGCTGCCGCAGGAAGCAGGCACACGCTGGGGGCCTGAGGGACGCCGACTTCACTGCGGGGGAAAACTGAAGTCAAACCGAAAACGACAACGGGTGGCGTGACCTCGCCATGGGGACTACCACCTCACAGGAAGAACGGAGAGAAAAAGCAAGGTTATCTTGTGGGAAACGCCTCACAGCATCCGTCTGCGAAGTTCGGAGCCACGCCATGCCGGATTCGGAGCGTTATTGCTCTTTGCCACTGAGGAAAACCCACGAGCCTACATAAAACGTAGCCACTGTGTTCAAAGCTGCCCCGACGCGCCGCCCCATTGCCCCTGAGTAATTCCCAGCAGGGCCCAAAGGGCGGCCGCTGGCAGCTTTCCGCTCACACCCGTGTGTTTTCTTTGTTTATTTTTCCCCGTTCCTGCTTTTCCAGAGGCTCCTTCGCAAGCGCGGACGGTGCCTTAAGAGGCAGCATTTCCGAGCGTCCCCAGACTCCACGTGGATACCTGGATCCTACTCTTAAAGCGCTGCCAGGGGGAGAATGAATGAGAAGATGAGAGACGAATAACGTGAAACGTCCACGCGCTATCTACCAGCAGCTCCTCGCTCATTTGCTACACGAAACCCCGCACACCGAGGGCGTTTCAGCCTTGCTATGATCGAGGCCATCACGAAAACGCTCTGTTTTAAAGGTCTGAAGTAAGGCATGCTGGATATTCAATAGCAAGGTGCTGGTATAGACTGCCTCTAGGCTTATTTTTAATCATGAACTAACTTCCTCTTATAACTCACCCAATTTGCATTGACCAAACGTTCAGTTACCGCTCGTAAGAAACGTGATTTCTCCAGAAAGAAATCTGGGAAAAGCCGGGTATGAGAAAACCAACCTCAAGCAGCATTGCTCTGTTAGAAGAGCAGGAGGAAGGAGGGGCAGAGGAGCTACACGCCACCGCAGAAACGAGCACAGAAATCCCACTTTCATATAAATCAGGTGAATTTGCAAATTTACGACCTGTCTGCAAAGCCAGGCCGCCCGCGTGCAGCTCCCACTCCAGCCAAATAATGCCGATCAAGCCCGAGATAAGAGTGACTCAGGGAGTCACCTGGCCAAGACACTCCCAGAGCGTAAAAGGTGTGAATGAGCCGCGCTTCTGAACGTGGCTCTGGCGTCCAGGTTGTGTAACTGAGGTTTCGGGGCCATTCCTTTCGTTTATAAGCACTTTGCAGGCTTCCAGCGCCGTCCTTCATCCTTCCCCAGGCTGCTTGGTACTCGGGTAGTGCCAGAGCTTGGATATCACAGATTTTCAGCAGCCAATTATGCCCTGGTAATAATACCAGGGCCTAACGAGTTACTAAATAAGTAAGGGGCCGAGCTGGTTGCATCCGAGGGCTTGTTGACACAGGAGATCATCTGAGCGTAATTAGACCGGCGTAATTATATCAATAAGTTTCCTCGCGCAGCAAGTCCGGACACATCTTTAATAACCAGGTGATGTTTGCACAACCCAAAAACGTTTTAGCGCCGGGCTCCCGTAGCCCACGTTTGTCGCTAGGAATTCTCTCTCAAACTATTTTTCTAGAAGTCCAGCCCCTCCGGAGGGCTCACAGGAACCCACGTGAAGCACGGGAGCCTCGTTTGGCAGCTCTCTGCTTTCGGTCGAAGCCGCTGACAGCAGGCGTTGGGGCAGTGCCTCCGGATCGTCGGGACGGGCGTTTGCAGATGTTGAAGCTGCCATTTGCAGAGGATGCTTTGAGCCCTTCCGAAACATTTTCTGGTGCAGTTTTACCCAGCGTAAGCAGGACTTGAAGCGAGCTACAGGCAACAAAGCTTGACCTGAAGACAGACTAAATTCTTTCTGCACTAACAGAAGAGGCACAGCAAACACTTGCAGTGTACCAGATGCACTAATTACTTGACGCCCAAGTATATCCAAGCTTCGAGCCTGCATAAAGAATTGCAATTTCATGTTAATTTCGGTTCCCCTGCAGCACTTGACGTGCCCTGCTTGTCAACCCCACGCCGCAGGCAGCAGAGACCCTACGAAGACTGCAAATATTGCTTCTCGAATCGAATTCTGCCGCCTCCAGGCGAGTGGCTGGACCCTTCCTCGCACAAGGGATGAAAAAGACAGGCTTCTACAGCTGACGGAGAATAATGGAGGTTGGAGGAGACCAGAGTTTTGGTTGCCCTTCTCCAAGGCAGTCCGATTACACTTGGCTCCTCAGGGCCTTGTCCCATTGAGTTTTGAGTATCTTTAAGGACTGAGCTGCCAAAACAGCTCGTTCCAGTGTTTGATTGCCCTCGTGGCCAAATAAACTCACCTCGTAATTAGTGTTGCAGCTGCTGTCCGTTGCCTCTTGCCCTGTTCTGGTACACCTGTCCTAAGTCTGGCTCTGTCTTCCCCAGATCTTCCCCTTGGGCAGCTGCAGAGCACCTCGCTCTTAAGATTCCCACATACGCGTGTGTCACAGGGGCTTTGGCTTTTCCCTTTTTCCCCCCAAACCAACTAAAAACGCTTAGGGCCCCCTTCAGGTTTTCCATGGTCCGTGTTTTAGAGAGAAGCCCAACTTTCAAACTGGCTTTCTGTTAAGAACCGCTAGACGAAGATAGGGAAAAGGCTGGCAGTGTTTTCTAAGAGATAAGGGGAACTCCAAGCTGCAGCTCTGGGTCCCTTGATACTACGGGGGCAGAGGAATCCATATGTCTGTCTCTGCTCCTCACCGAGCGGCTTTTGGTGTACAGAAAGCTCCTCAGCCAAGGCATGGTGCTGTTGGAGTAGATTTTAGGCGATGAGGAAAGGTAACGGGCTTAACCTTAGCCCTAGGAACTGAGCAAACCACGAGGGAAGTGCTGGAGGGAAGTGGGAGAGATGGTGCAGGCGGATTCGAATCCAGTATCTGCGACGTTACCTTAAATATCACCTCCCAAAGGCCCCACGCTAAGGTGTGATTGCCCCAAGATTTCCCGAGGTTTTTTTGCTGCTACCTCCTCTGGAAAACAGCCCTTTGGAGGGCTCAGCGGGGCAAAGCACCCGATAAGCATCTGGAAGGAATGGGAACAGGTAAAGAGCAAAGGGTAAAAAACAGTTCTTCCTAGCCTTTTACGCAAATAAAGCACGTCCAGGACTGCTTCGGGTGGCTCCTTGAACCACTTCTTGTCCTAGCTATAGCAACCGGGGCAAGCATTCAGGTGGGGGGACGACAAACACATTGCTAAAGGTCTCTTCAGGAAAAAAAGAAGGGGGGGAAGAGTGGAGAGGAACAAGCCTCCCAGTAATTCTCTTCTTGTATTCTCGAGTTTCCTAGCCAGGTATAATCCAATTTTTAAATCATTATTGCCTGGAACGGCCCCTAAAACGCCCTCCAGTTTGATCACTCGGGTCCCATTCAGTTTCCTCCTGTGCTTCTCTCCAGCACCTGCTCGTCCCAGGGCGCCACGTCTCCATCTCCACTCGGACCCAAGCCTTGAAGAAACTTTGCTCAGCTCTGTTCCTCACTCTGGCTGCGTTACATTTCCTTCTTCTCCTGTTCTCAGCACACAGAAAGCGCCCAGACCCTACCATGGATCCACACGGGATTGCCTTCACATCCCTGACCGCTTCAATACTGACGAGCAGAAATGAAGGGGCTGTCTGAAAATTTGGGCACTTTTACAGATCCGGATCCTTGGTTATCCTGGCTCCTTCCCTCCTGCTGTGTGTTATCAGAGGCATCAGTGCCCGCACGCACACGAGCGCCGCTCAGCCCCACAAGCTCTGAAGGCTCGGGTTTTTGCCCCTGGCAAGTCTTTCTGGTGAGCCAGCTGGAGCCTGGTGCCACGGAGGCCCCAAACCTCCGTCCCCAGTGGAATTCACATTGTGTGCAACTTAATGAAACACAGAAGTGATTTGTCCTCAGCTTATTAGAGAAACAGTCCAGGATGGCCACATTTTGCTCTGTCCTTTTGCAAGCATGTTCACACCCACCCTCGACTCTGAATAGCAGTAGTTTTGCCTGAAGTCTAGAAATACGAATTTTAAGTTAGTCTCTTGCCTAAAATCTTTTTACTTTACAAACCTCAGCTGTTAAGCCCTAACTCAGAAGCAGCCACGCTTTCCTCGGCGACGAAATCCTCGCCCAAACCCACACCAGATTAATCTAAAAAAAAAATCAGCTCATGTCTCGGTTTCGAAGTAGAAAATTGGCAGTTAATTTATCATTTTGGGTAGTGAAAGCAGCTGTAGGAGCATCTCTAACAGGAGATCCAGCAGCACATAACGCGGTTTCGAGAGACAGGGCTGCGGTTTGCAGCGCCGCTGGAGAGAGCGGCAAAATACAGGTTTGTGCTAATGGAATAATTGAGGTATGACAGGAGCGTAGGCTTCCAGCGGGATGCCTCTATGATATTCCCCCCACACGCACCCCGTTACGGCTTGTTTTCCCTCCACCTGCTTCCTGTCACCATCCCGAGTTCTCCCAGCAGTCAATACAAATTCAGCCTCGGCCGTGGCACCGCGCCACCGCGGCCGTGACAGCAAAAGCAAGGGAGGAGACCGTAAATAATGGCCTTTTGCCACAGGGAGACCAGATCCCCGCAGAAAAATGAAGTTATTCAGTTCTTCCCCGAAGCGTCACTAGTAAAACCTTACTCAAGATCGCACCCTGTCCTACAAATTGCCATCTGGGGGCCGTCCTCTTCTTCTCAGGGTTCTGTAAATGCACAGAGAGGTGTAAAAGTCAAAAAGGACAAGGTGTAAGCGCTACCAGGAGGCCGATGCCTCCGCTGAAATTTTACATGACCGGGGATTTGCAAATCTGAAACAGCTGGGGGGAAAAAATAAACACCACTGGTGTATTCTAATCACACAACAAAATCCAAACGATCGAGCTCCATCTTCCTCGCCCCAGTGGGAACTCCTTTTGAAGCTTCCTCCTCCTGAGCGAAGCTCTCACTTTCTGAGGAACACACCCTTATTCAGCCTGAACGGTTCCTCAGTGGCCCCGCGTGGAACAGCTCCCCCAAAGAAACGCACCTGGCTCACCATGACATCCCTTCTCATTTCTACCTGCATCTGAGCGTCTTCAGGTTTATTTCTGTTTATTTGGAGGTTTGGAAGGCTGGTGGGTTTTGGTCGATGGGGTTTTTTTTGACCTACGTTGGACAACGAAACAAGCTCTTTAGCAAAGGACACGCGAAGCCAAGAACCCAGAAACATTTAGAGAGGAGTTTACCCTCCGCGTGAACAGACGCCTGTCCTTTAATAGCAAACGCTTGCTAAACAAGTTTCCAAAGGCACACAACGAGGCCCCAGAAATAATTACGTTTTAAAGCCTCGTTCATCTACATGACAAGTTGAACTTCAAACAATTCTCAGATTGATCCAGCCAAGCCAGCGAAACCTCCCTTCTTGGGAATTCTTCTCAAAGAGGCTTGTTTTAAAGAAATCAGGACTGGCGCATCCACACGCTTCCTAGGAGGAAATTCAACTTCGGATTTTGTTATTTTCTTGCGTTAACCAAACGCACAAAAAAAATCCTGCTGGGACAGAAAGCTCCGCGGGGCCGAGCTGCCCGGGGTCCCAAAGGCTGCGTTATCGTGCACGCTCCTGGAGGGGAGCAGGAAGAACTTCCCGAGGCAGGAGGAGGAGGCAACGAACGAGGGAGCCTTGGTTTCAGTTTGGATCAGCTTGCCTCGTGCAGCCTCCCACGCTAGTGCCGGCACGACCGTTTCTTTCCCCAGCACCGCAGGGTTAGGTTGAGGTGTGGGTAAACTTGCACACGGACAGCTTTTAAATCCGCTTTCAGCGGCTTTGTTTCTCGGGTGCTTGTTTGGTGAAGGCTGAAAGACTCCCAAAAGCTGCAGCAGCGACGAAACGCGGCCGAGAAGAGCTGGCAAAAAAAAAAAAAACAGAAAAAGGAGAAGCGAACGACAAGGGGAGAGAATGAACTGCTCTCGCCGGCACTGCGGTTAAAAATCACTTTCACAACCCAAATGCGACCAAGATTTGGCAGCTCTGTGGAAAGCTCAATGAGAACCGAATCCGAAAGACAGCCCTAACGGCAGCGGAGGGGGCGGGGGGGGGAAAGCCAACTTAATGAGCGACTTAATTATGTCATTACCACATGGAGCTGATGGTTTGCTTCGGCCTTGGCTGCGTCGTTTTGTAAAGTCCCCCAGTTAGCCAAAAAAAAGCACAGGGTCACCAGGTAGCACGTGGCTTCTCAGCTGCTGTGAGGGTATCTACAAGAAATGCTTTTCCTTAACGCAAGGAAACGGAGAGAGCACCCAAACTCGTCAAAATGCTCCCACGAGAACTTGATTCTGAGCCTCTGAGGCTCCCTGAACGCGCTGCAAGGCACCGCCTACCAAAACAGTCCTGAGTATCCAGAAATAGGGGCACCAGCTCTGCCTCGGGGTCACAACAACACTTCCTGAACGGCTCTAAAAGGTCTCTTCCGAGCTCTACTTCTTAGAAACAGCTCCTAAAAAACAATCACGGTAACAGATTACAGCTCTGGTGTAAGACTCGGGAAAGATCGGGCTTGGGTGCCATACCTGGGGACGGCACTACGCAGCTCTGCCTTTTACTTTCCTAATCGTGAGAGCATAAAGCTGGCAAGGAAACGTTTCAGTCCAGCTTTGGGTGTTAACATAAATGGGAAAAGAAAAAAAAAAAGCACCTTTATTAAGTTGAAAAGTGCCGTACCTCCCCGGTCAGCAGGCCAGGCCACACTTCTCTTAATTGTTGCTGGAGCCAGAGATCACATTTGAAAAATCAGCAGCGTTTTCTGGTACACTGCAAACCACTGAAAACACGACCAGGCACTCCACCAAAACCTGCAGCAAGGCAGGCACGAACCCACGACACCCTTCTGGACGAGCCGTGCAAGTTTTGTAAAGCTATTTGTCGGCACACGCTTAGCTCACCCCGGGATGACTCTCATTACGCATGCAGAAGTTGCTAATTAGCAAGAACCGCGGCCGTTTGCGACGCCAATTTAACACACAGGCGTTTGCTGCACGCATCGACCCGATCCCCACGGTTTCTGGGGGGGCAGAAGAACTCGGGAGGGCTGGTTTTGGGAACGGACATCCCCTCCTGGACTGTCTGAAGAGGGTACCAGTGGATGTCCCCCGCCGCCTCTGGCGAGTGCTTTGACACACCACCGAGGAGTTGAGTCTGAAACACTGTTGCCAAAATGAAATCTTTCAAGAGGGAGGAAAAAATCCACATCCCGAAAGCCACATTTCTGCACAGCCAGCGAGCGAATCGCTGCTGAAAAACAACTTCCACTTTCCCAATAGCCAACCTTGTGTGTGCTTTGGCTCGCCAAGGAGGAGAAGGTTTCATTCATCGCTTGTCTTTGCACCTAATCACTCCCTCGCCTTTAAGATCCCGTACGATTACGCGGCAGGCTCAGCCGACATAGGAAGGAGTCGTCGCCTTCTCTAGGAAAACACCCCGGCCGTGGCGACGCCGCTCCTGAAAAAAAACCTCGCTGCGTTTTGTGGGTACGCTTGACGAAAGGGATTTAAGCTGAAGGAGAAGCTCTCACGCAAAAAGGGAGAGCTGAAGGCGCACGTTCAATTATTTCCTCTTTTACGTGCGCTTACGAGGGGAGGACTCAGGTGGAGTTCAGACCCACCAGGTGAAGACGTCGCCGTGCGGGGCAGGAGCACACCTTTTCCCTGCGTGTTTTGGGACTAAAGAGAGAGAATCCGCAACCACTACGTACCGTCAAGAAAATATAGGGGGGTTAAAAAACGAGTACACACACCCGCTGAAACTCAGTGAAGATTGAAAAGTTTCCAAAGTCTATCGACAACTTGTAAAGAGGGCACTTCCAGCCAAACAGCAACTGAGAAAATAGCCTGAGTTTCGCTGGTTTGATACAGAGAACTCCAAGTTTTTTCCAGCACAAGGCACAAAGTCTGCGTTTCACATGAAAACCAAACCCCACCTTTAAAAAGTCACTTTTTTCAGACAACAAATTAGGCCATCAGGTAGCAGACAGAATCCTACGTTCCTTTCAAAGACTCAAAAAGGAACCCACAGCATGCAAAGGTGAAAAATGAGGAACAGAGAAACGCTCTGCAGTGGAAGTTACAGAAGCTTATGGAAGTTTTAATCGCTTCTTCAAGCCACATCGATACAAGGACAGCGTTTTTATGATGATTTCCCTGCCTAAGGCACGGTCATCATAATAAAATGATCTTTAAGGATCTTTAAGGGTCCCTTCCAGCCCCAAACGTTCTCTTTTTATGCCACTTCTACACTGTTCCATCCTGGAAAAGCTAACGCAAGGTGTAAGGATATCAAGCTTCTGGTGTTAAAAGCAAAGCAAAAATCTCACCCATGCTTTCATGTTTCTTACTTGTCATCGTTTCTTGAAGGTAAAAAAATATAAAGTGTAGGGACTGAAAAACGCAGCAAATTAAACAACCAAGTCAATGAGTCAATACTCGGGGAAAAGGAACAGGGATGGTAGCTTTGCTAAACACGAAATTAACGATTTTGCCACGTCCTTCTCTTGTACTAAAAGTATCTTCCCCCCCCCAACGTACCAGCGTGTTCGAACAAAGATTCCACGTTCAGCAGCAATTCTGTGAAATTAGTCAGATACGAGCTCCGAACTTGCTTTCTACCATTTCCAGGGGGAAAAAAAATAAAGAAAGAATTAAAGATTGAAATAGCAAACCCCGGGCAAATCGAGCCAGCTCGCTGGCAGGGGGCCAACGCGACCGATCGGGGCTGGCGGCGTCCAGTTTTGGCGAGGGGAGCCGGAGGAGTGAAGTAGCTCGGGTGCATCCACGGGCTGGAGAGAAGCGAACGGCAGCGAGATCTAAGTCAGGAGGCGCGTGAATGGAGCGTTTACACGGCGTGGAGGATGTGCTGACAGACATGCAGGGGCTGGAGCTCTCGTGCACCGGCGGCAGCTGCGTCTCAGCGCATGTTTGCAAACCACAGCTCTTGCTCATTCCTCTGAAGAGGATCTCAGGTAGCAGCCGAGCGTGCGGCAGGGAACTTTCACTGGCAGCAGCAGACCGCAAGGAACACCTTGCGCAAGGCGGCCGAGCATCCCCGCTGGCAGCCCCCGTTTCCACGCTGCTCTCTTCAAAAATAAAACGCTAACCGAACGCCCTGCCGGACAGTTTGGTGAGGAGAGGGAAGAGATTTGGGAGGGCTGGGGAAGGAAGCAGAGAAGCTCACGGTGTGGAGAGCAACTTAGAGCTCGCGCCCCACAACTGACGCTGCTGCTGCCCAGCTCTGCCCAGGGGAAAAGGGAAAGGGCTGAGCCTCCGAGATAAACTCGGAAGTAAACAAGGCAGAAGATGAGCTCGGTGGGAGGGAGCAGGAGCCCGAGACACAGCGGGGATGTTTGGAGGGGAACAGCAAGCCGGGACTCGGTAAAAGCCTAGTGTTTGTGGGATCAAAAGCCCGGGGGCTCAGAAAGGGATCTGCTGCTGTGGGGAAAACACCCTTACACACCGAATCCTGCGCTGGGGAAAGATCCTTCTGAGTGAAAGGGAGAGCAGGAGGATCGGAGAGCAATGGAAGGAGGACGGGGGAGCTTCCACCTTGTTATGTTAAAGGTTGAAGTAATTGGGAGCGATGCCCAGTTCGTCAGAAGGCATCTTCCCTTACTCGACGGTATCTTCCCCGACATCCTCTCTCCCTTAAGCTAATTTTTACCATTTACCTTTAGGTGGAGATTGAGCGGCACACAAACCTTCGTTACAGTTGGTGTGAAACGTTCTCACCTTGCTTTTAAAGGTAGAGACTAGGAAAATGGAAAGCACAAGCTCAGCGTTGCACGGCTACACCTCGGACGCACACAGCTTTTAGGAGGGAGGTGTGTTTCGGTATCATTACGATATTATAGTGGTCAAAGTTCACCAAAAGGACAGCATTTTCTCAAAAACATGGCAGGCCGTTGGGCCAGGCTAGCAAATACGCAGCTTATCGGTTCCGATGTACCTTCGGGTTCCCATCTTATCACAGAGCCTGGCCGTGGTGCCTGCACTCCGCTCCACCCTCCGTACGGCTCCTCCTGGAGTCAGCACACCAATTTCCCCCCTTTCCCCCCAATATTTAGGGCCGGGGGCCTAGGGAACTTCTACAGAGCGCAGCTACAACAAGCTTCCACCCCGGAGGCTTCTTCAACACTGCCCCTTTTATTTAAGATGTGAATATGGTTTAATTTCTAAGTCACCTCCAGCAATCACCCCACAGAAGTAAAACTACGCTCAATCCATACGCTGGCAGTATTTTCAGCAATTTGGGCAGTATTTTCAGCAATTTGGGCAGTATTTTCA